>CAUYPK010136471.1:0-16401 GCA_963574355.1 Loris lydekkerianus | reverse complement strand
GTATCTCAAGAATGGAAGAAAAAAGTATCCAATGTACTCAGCCCTACTATGAAACTAATTTATGGCTTTCATATGAAAGCTATAACCCAGTTATAACCTAAGAATATGGGGAAGGGGGAGAGGGAGGGGAGGGAGGGGGGAGGATGGGCGGAGGAAGGGTGGGATTACACCTGCAGTGCATCATACAAGGGTACATGTGAAACTTAGTAAATGTAAAATATAAATGTCTTAACACAATTACTAAGAAAATGCCAGGAAGGCTATGTTAACCAGTGTGATGAAAATATGTCAAACGGTCTATAAAACCAGTGTATGGTGCCCCATGATCACTTTAATGTACACAGCTATGATTTAATAAAAAAAGAAAAGAAAAGAAAATCTGAAGAAAGAGAGAAAATATGTGTAATGTTCATTAAGTGTAAGGGAATCACCATGGAAGTCTTCACCCTCATGACTTGCAAGTTGAATGGGCTGAGCAGGAGATGCCCCTCTGTCTCAGGAGAGGGTGTGCCACCCTCTGCAGTGAAGTATGATTTGCCCTAGTTCACAAAAACAGAGAACAGCTCAGTCTATTCAATAGTACGTATAAATTAAGTTATAGATCCCACATTGAGTTTGAATATAGCAATGTGGCATTTTACTTTAATGATGCACTCTTATGATCGTGGAATCCCCGGCCAGAGGGGCTTTGGGGTGCATTCAGCAAGTCTCACTGATCTCATTGCTGCTGAAACTTATGCATTAATGGCGGTTCCATTCACAATGACTGTAAGCAGGACTTACAGAAAGGAATGAGGCAAGAAGCTTCATTTTTTTAATTACTCATTTCTAAAATAAGTACAGCTATAAATATGCCAATGCATATGTTATATGACAAGGACTTTCTAGATATGTGTGCTTAGGAAGTGATAAACAGCAGTTATTCTCAAAAAGGCTCCTGCAAAGGAAAAGCGCAGATTGTCGTTTCTAAGACTAGAAAATGTTATAACAGAGGAACGAAAATGGACACACCTCAATATACAGGATCACAGAAGCAATGGAATTTAGGTGTAGAAGGGAGTTTAAGGATCATTTTGTTCAGTCCCTTTCTTTAAGGTTGGGGACCCTGAAGCCCAGGCAGACAACATGGCTTATCAAGGGCACAAACTAGCTCAGCCACAAATAGCTGGATTCCCAGTCCCTGATGCCTTCCACTCTGGCACAATGACAAATGTCTACCAAGCTTCTGGAAAAGCATTCTCAGGGCCCAAATAGTGAGGTGAGCATGTGACACATTCTTGACACTCAATGAGTGTATTTTTAATTGAACGACTTTATCTCTGCTCTAATCATTGACACCCTGGGAGTTAGAAAGCCTCCCTCAGCACAGTTTCTCTCGTACCTAATGAGGCTGTAAAAGGCACAGTTATTGCAGAAAATTATAATTTAGGACTTGCTCTGTATTGCCCTATTGATTATTTCATAAGGTCTTCCCAATAATGAGTTAGGGACTATAAGCCCTTTATTGCAGAAGATAAAATTTACATAATTTATTCAAGGTCAAGCAATTAGAAAATTGTGGAGTTCAAGACTAACATTGGTCTTGTGACTCTAAATGTCATATTTCTCTGGTTGACTTTATAACCTCTAGGGAAAAGAAAACTAAATTTCCGAGTGGGGAAGGAGAATGTAGGGAAGACAGGGAAAGAGAAAGGGGAGATATTGAAACTGGTGTGGGGCTCTTATGGAGAAGACAGGTGCCAGGAAGGGATCAGAAAGCCAGAAGATAGATGAACGGTTTGCGCTTTTTCTTTGGAAAAGTATTTGCCTGGTTGCAAGCTACAAAGACCTGGGCTGGCTCCAAAGAGAAGAAAGGAAGGTTGTGCAACTTGGAAGAAAGTGTTGACCTCTAAGCAATGCGGGGAAGTGAACAACGCACTGGGGTGGGAAGCAGACTGCGTGGATTTTAGTCCCAATTTTGCCATTACCTTATCAGACCCTGCCCTACGTTGTGGCTCAGTTTTCTCAGCTATAAAATGAGGTATGTTAACTTTTTGGTTCTCAAATATTTTTCTTGCTTTATCTTTCCCATTGGTAGTGACTGCAAATCATCTGGGAAATTACTGAAGTGAGACTCCACAAATTGAGAATGGAAACCACATTCTCACTCACCAAAAGTGACTTTTTATACATTCTTCACTAATCCATATATTTACATATGTAATGGTTAATTAGCCTATTGAGTCAGGTCATGGAATATTCTCCTGGAATACTTTACAAGGATAATTCATCCCTTTGTACATTAGGCATATCTATTTTTTTACTTTTTTTTTTTTTTTTTTTGAGACACAGTCTCAGTGTGTTGCCTCAGTAAAGTGCTGTGGAGTGATAGCTCACAGCAACCTCAAACTATTAGGCTTAAACAATCCTCTTTAAGCCCGCCACAAGGCCTTACCCACCACAAGGCCTAGCTATTTTTTTTCTTTAGAGATAGGGTCTTGCTCTTTCTTGCGGAGGCTGGTCTGGAACTCCTGAGCTCAAGCAATACACCAGCCTCAGCCTCCCAGGGTGCTAGGATTATAGGTGTGAGCCACCATGTCCCGCTATGGAGCATATCTAATAGGGGTTACATAAGTAACAGAAAAATTATGATCTCTAGTGCACAACTCATCACTAGTGATCAATCGCTGATCTTGGATTAGAAGATTTTTGCCTGTAGTAATTATTAACAGACTCAAAGTGGAATGGTTAGTTTATTTTATCATTTTTCTGAGGGACATTTGGTTCAGAAATTAATTGGAGCTAAAAGCCCTAAGGGACTGAAAGAATGGAAAATTTCCAAAGATGATTTTGCCAAGATCAACTGGTGTTGTTTGGCTGTGCAAGTGGAGACCAAAGCTGTAACTGAATAACCTAGCGCTGGGTTAAGATTAGGAGTTTTGTCACAGATACATCATACACATTTTACTTGCATATTGGTTTTCAGTGTCAGTGAATCACAGACATTTATTGAAGTATTTTGACCTACACCCAGAGTTTTAACTTGATCTTCATAGCACATAGAAGGATTTTAGAACTATCAATTCTCTAAAATGGTAGGAAAAGTTTGGGGCACATAGGAATTGAGGATATTTAGCTTTCAATTGCTTCTCTAAGGTGACACCAAGGACTCTAAAGCACCAGCACTCTACATAATCTGTCATAACAGATCAAATATTTTTTTCCTGAAAATTGAAACCTAATTTTGAAATTGCCTAGAATTTCTAATAAGCCCTTACCTACGTAAGGGTTAACCACAGACCTCCATTAAGGGTATGACACTTCCTTTGTATAAACATCTACATTTTCTGCTTGCTTCTCTCCTGATCACTTTCAAAAGTAGAAAATAAAACAACCACAGAAACAGCACCAAAGCATGCAGTACCAAGCCATTTACCGGAGTCCATAGAGAACTGTTCCATCTGGGTGCAGTCGGATCATTCGATTTTTCACTGTGACCCCATGCACAAAGGACTTCTTGTCATTCAGAAAGTAGGTGTCTGGTACCCATAGCTGGTCAGCGACCCTGTTGTCTAGGGTGAGGTTTAGAGGGATTCCAGAATAAGAAAGCCTTTTGTCTTTCCAAGACTGCTGAAAATACATGGTGAGTGTATAATCCTGTGAAATAAAGGAAACCAAAAAAGAATTTTAATATCATTATCATTAAAAGCTTATTGTTAAAAAAAAACTGATAGCATATGGTAATGAGGATGCCCACTGACCCACTGTCCTGATGTTCCCCAGTAGATACATTTGAATATGTTGGTATTTGCACCTCCAAAAATAGGGCAACCTATATGTTAAAAGCACTCGAGCAATACTTGAACATTTCCGTCAGGTAGAGCAAACACACGTAATTGAATTTGAAGTTTCAAAGTCTAAAAAAATGACGCCATCAGGAAGGCCATAAAGGGAAATTATACAAAAAGATCCATGTTCACAAAAATTCACCCCTGGATATTATATTTACAGTTCTATTTTAGAAAGAAATGTTTGCTAAAGAATAATTTTAAAATGGATGCACTTAAAAGGAGAGGATGTTTTTCAAACTGCAAATGCTTTTTGAGTAAATATTGATTGTTTGATTCATAAAGGTTATCAACTGCCCTTATCGGTATCTTTCTAGTGAGCTGCAACTTATTTATAGGTCCTGAAATGCAGTTCTAAGAGACATATAGACGGAGATGTTTATTTGGTTTGAGGTGAAAGTTGGAAAATCTTGAGAGTTTCTTTCGTCACCTTTTGTAAAAGGCTACACTGAGGACATTATTTGTCCCCCTCCCTTTTTCTACACGGGTTTTCCGTGGCAGCAGATTTGGGTTTAATATAAATGGATCAAGCTACAGGGGAGGGATGGTGATGATTATCTTAGCACTTTTCTAGTCTATTTTTAAATAACTCCATTAATACAAAATTGTCCATTAAAAGAAAATAAAGAGGAAGCAGTAAAATCACAAAGTCTTTAAGGTATGAATCTCACCATAAAAAACCAGAAGGTTTGTTTTTTCTTTTAAAGCATCTTTATACGTCAGAGTGGTGATTTTGTCAATACCTTAGTGACTGTAACTGCTGCATGAGGGCCGTGTGCTGCCATGTCACACACACCACCAGTGCAGAAACGGGGACTTCCATTACGCCCTATGTCTGGGAAAACTGCGTTTTATCTGGACCTCCAAATGGATACGTAAATGCGTTTCTGAAAAATCCTAAAAGAAATTCACTACTAGTATGAATAACAATTTTAACTCTCTCTTTTTTTTTTTAAATTAAATCATAGCTGTGTACATTAATGCAATCATGGGGTACAATGTGCTGGTTTTATATACAATTTGAAATATTTTCATTGAACTCTGAATCATTACTTTTAAGAATGTTTATCCTGTTTACTCAGTAACCATCTTGCAATAATTGAAGATGCCATTCTTGTTTACTGGCAAGGATATTTGCTCTTTATTGCTATATTAATATTCATCATACAACATCCTTTTAAAAGTATAAAACTTCCTTCTACCTTACTTTCACATTAAACACACACACACACACACACACACACACACACAGGACTATACATAATCCTCTTCTCTTTTTCTACCATTCTAACTGGTATCTTCTTCAAGTTTCAACATTATGACTTTTGGGGGGAAATGAATTGGGAAGATGACGAGTTTTAGCCTCCAAAGTAGCTTGATTCTAATCTCTACCATATGTAACCTTAAGCAACTAACATAATCTCTTGTACTTTTGATAACTTAATTATATGAACTGGAAAAAAGTCAGCATTTTATTGGCTTCTGGTAAGCATTGATTTAAGAAAATTAAAATATAAGATACTTTAGAAACTATAACACACCAAACAAAATATGTTATCTTCAAAACTGTTAATTGCTACCCACAGATTTTTTTTTCAGTAATTTTCTATTTAGTGAATTTAATGTATACAACAAGATATCTTGATATCAATATACATGTGAAATAAAGTAATTTAAAACCCACCATCTCACACATAGTTTCCTTTTGCTCTTCTGTGAGCATTAAAATCTACTCTGAGAAAATTCAGTTAGCAATATAGTATTATTACCTATAGTTGTTATGCTGTACTATAGATGTCTAAATTTGTCCATTGCACATAAGTGTCATATTTCCAATATTGAAGTGTACATAGTCATTTTCACAAGCATTTGTATTTTTTAAGTGATGTTTATAAAAAAAAAAAAAATGTAGGCAGGGCAGTGCCTGTGGCTCAAAGGAGTAGGGTTCCAGCCCCATATGCCAGAAATGCCAGAGGTGGCGGGTTCAAGCCCAGCCCCAGCCAAAAACTGCAAAAGAAAAAAAAAAAAAAAAAAAAAAAAAAGAAGTAGGCAGATGGACTCAGTTGGCCATGAAAATAAGCAATAGTGTGTGATCATTTCCCAGTCGTGGTGTTGGATTCTTGTGTGTAATTCAGCTAGTGTGAGAAAATTAATATTAGGCACAGTCATATTGTTGTAGAGGAGTGGTTCTCACCTTCCTAATGCCGCGACCCTTTAATACAGTTCCTCATGTTGTGGTGACCGCCAACCATAAAATTATTTTCATTGCTACTTCGTAACTGTAATTTTGCTACTGTTATGAATCATAATGTAAATATCTAATATGCAGGAGATCCCCCAAAGGGGTCGCCCCCCACAGGTTGAGAACCCGATTGCAGACTTTGCCATGGTCATCAGCACAATCAACAATACTCGCTCCAGGATTCACACTGAATCCTACTAGCATCCAGATTTTCATGAGTGCTACTGAGGATTTCCCGACAATGAGGCCGTGTGGTAAAATCCTTAGTTCACAGTTCGTATATAAAAAAAAAAGTTTTAATGTGTGAAGGATAAAACATATTATCCTAAAGTATGAAAGATCATCTTGAAAATTGGTAAGAGAGATTTTACAGCAACAAAAAAAGCATTGACATAATGCATAATGCATAATGCATAAGTCAATTACCCTGATTTAGCCACTCGTATGTACACATATTTGCAGATATATTTTACATATTTCAATGTACATGTATTTCAAAACATCATATCATACACTATAAATATATATAATTTTTGTCAATTTTAAAAATGGAAAATAATATCATGATCATAAATGTTACCCTTAAAATGTGAGTTTGTGGTAGGTAAACAATAGAAAGGAGACAGAAGAAAATAATGTAAACTTGATCCATCCCTGCTTAGACGTGTGCTTGTGTATAGAATTTTCCCTTTCCCTCAGGAAAAGAAAAAGGAAATTTTCTTTTCCTGTGAGTTATATGCCATGTGGTGAGATCTTTGCTCTACACAATTCATTCTGTGTTTAATAAACATCGAATAAAAATCACATCATAGTTCTAAGTTAAAGCAATAATTTACTCAATTTGCAATAAGAAGCAATCCTGTGAAAATGTATATATGTTAGTATGCTTCATTTGGAATAGGGTGATATGGGGCAAACCTCTTCTTTAATGCATTTCTAGGGTTGGTATACTAGTTAAGGACTTGACCTTATAACAAATGAACATATGGACATATGAAATTGATAATCTTAATAGAATGTTTTCTAAGATAAGGATAATTGTGGTGATAATGATGAACATTATGGAAAGACCTAAAATACAGCAATTTCGCCTTTTTCTACTATCTACATTAGATCACACACGTGACAATTGTCCCTTTCTCTGTGGCATGCTCTGTGCTCTGTGGTCCCCATAACACGCTCACATCTATTATGAGATGTATTCTCACAGCAACTTTGTGAGACAGAAAAATTCTGCATGAAAGGATTTGTGGTTTCCATGTTACAGAAACTATTTATGGTTCTTTTTAAATAAAGTATTCTTATAATCTACACCTTAATCTAAATGTTAGCAGTGACAGCTGAATATAGCAAAGCCTATGACTTTATTTTGGTGAATCCTATATTTAGATGGAAAAGAAAGGCTTAAAATTGCTTCATTTTGCTCTCTCATATGACAAGTTTTCTACATACATATTCATTCTTCATTGGTCCAAAGAGCAACCACTCCAGAGAGGATGGGAAATTTTTCAGAAAAAAAAATATTTTAATGGTCTTTGAGCAAGAGAATTAAAATCATTTTTCTTCCATTTGTACTTACAAATGTTCCATCAGTTTCCCTCAGTGTGCAAGTTCCTCCTGGAGAGGGAGGAGATATATTTAGATGCTATGTGTCACAGGGGATTCTTTGACACTGAGGTAAATTAATTAAATTAATTGGGTATGAGATTGTTAAATGAAATTAGTCAGGCCAATTCAGGCCTGAGAGAAAACACGAGATAGACCACACCAAAATCATAAGGGCTCAATGAAATTCCAGCACAACCCCCTTCTCAAATCTAAAAATGATTAAAGGTCCAGAGTAAAAGAAAATTATATTGAATAAAGGTAATTCCTTTACAGAATAAAAGTAACATTCTTCATAGATCTGTAGTTTTAAACTCAGGGTGACTTTGGCCCCCAGGGTACATTTAGCAGTGTCCAAAGACAGCTGTGGTTATCACTGCTGGGAGAGCAGTAGGGTGGCACTGGCACTTTAGGGAGAGTCCTGGGATTCTCCTCAACTCCCTGGAGTGAACCACACAACCTTCTACAACAAAGAACTGGTTAAAAATATCAACAGTGCTAAGGTTAGGAAACTCTGCCTTACATGGAAATAGCCTCCTTTTTATTATCAGTAGACTATTTCAAAATCTTTTACCACTCTTTACACTATTTACCATGAAAAATATGTACATTAAAATATTTACCCTGAGCTGTTAACATATCCCTCAAAACTTTGTGTTACAGAATGATAGTATATGAGATGGTTTATAATTTGGTATTTTATGTTAAGAAATCATTTCCTAAAATCCATTAATTATATAGTATTGGAATAGAAAAAAATTTATGTGTTGTAGAGAAATATATTGAGGTATGCATTTTTACCAGAATGAGCTCTAAGAAGACTAAAGTGGGGTGGGAGAGTCAGAGTCCCTTATTAACTGGGATCTGCACATCTCTCAAACGGTGTTAGCAGAGAGACAATATATTCCTTTAACATCTAGTAATATGGCATCCACTCACAAAGATCATATAAGCAATCCTTCAGTATCAAACTACCATCAAGAAAGGATTTATATATATACAACATATAAATAAAATGTATACATATTCATATTTATATATAATATATATGTGTTACATATATATTTATGTATTACATATATTTATATTTCATATATATTTGAAATATATATATTTCATATATATATGTGTGTGTGTATATATATGAAAGTGCCACGGATCTTGATCTGTTTATATTTTGTTTATCATCAATTTTAATATACATTGTAAGAGGTCCGAAGCACAAATCCTAGTTCCCCATAAAATATTCACACCATTTTACCAGAGCTCTGAGGTCTGCTTTTTACAAAGCTGGGGCTGCTTTCCTGCAGAGGCTAATCGTAGCAGAGCTGTGCACCATTGCTCACCACTACCTACAGTTTCTTTGTGAAGGTCACTGCCCACCCATAGCTCTTCCTGACTGGGTGTGGCCATGCTCCGTGTCACATGACCCTTCTCTCTTCCCACCTTGGGAATGGAGGGCAGATAACTGATTCAAGAGCAGCTGATTGGTGGGCAGATAGCTCACACGGCTGAGAGGGACCAATCAGAGTCCTCTCCCAGGAATTTGCTATTGGTAAAAGAATCTTGAGACTGGAGCTGTGGGAGTAAGGGCAAAGGTCCTGACATAGAATTAGGGTTGCACTGCTTGTATAAGGTCATGAGAGAGGAGAGAATATGAACAAAAAGAGGAAGCTGGCGAAAATGGAAAGAAACTAACTGTAAGCAGCTGAGTTCATTGTTAGAGAATAAATGATAAAGTTCGCAATGACTCTGCTTTTTTATGTCTAGGTCTCCTGAGGTCTAGATATGTGATCTCTTTTTTGTATCTTCACACAAACCTCCACCTTCCTTGGGCTAAATTGATCCCATTTTTATTTCCTCCTGGCATAAAAAGCCATGATAATGATGCAGATCTACAGATATATCAGAATCTCATAAAAGCAATAATTACAAGTCCAAAAGGAAACCACAATCAATCATCTGGTCTATCTTCATGAATCAAAATAAGGGAGAGACAATAAGGAATCTGAGATCCTGAGATGTTAAAGGACTTTTTAAAGTAGAGACATATTTGACTTTGGTTTTGTTTACTAACCAGGAAAACAAAGAAGAGAAGGAACACATATTTATTTCCTATAAAAGCAATTCCCCATCAAACACAATGAAAATTACCAAGAAAAACCACGTGGAGACTGAGTGTATATGCAGGTAACAAGCAGGATTCCTTAGAAGTACAGGTAAAATAAAACTGATAATTTGTATCTTACAAACAAGAACAAGGTAAAGTGAAAAATGGCCTGTTAAGTAAACCAATTTAAACTGTAATTGTAATGAATCACAAAATATATGTCTAATAGACTTTTTGTTTAAATGAATGTTTTGTGCATTAATGTCACCATTAAATAAATTCAAAATCAGAAATTCATCATGCAACCTTCAGATTAACCATCAATCTCTAATCTTTATCTTTATAATATCTCATATTATGTTAGTTATTAATAGGTTTGCAGTACTTACTCCTCAGCCATGTTTTGTTACAAGGCCTTGAAAACATGCGCATTTTTCACCACCATTGTTGCCAAAGCTCATGTTCTTATGTATTGATTTTTTCTCACCAGCAGTAGCCTAGTGCCTCAGAGAACATGATCTTCTTTTACCTCTGTCTTGTCCTAAATATCCCCATTAGTTTATCCATCTGTGAACTCAGACCTTTGTCAGTCTTGGTTGTGATTTGAACAATTTTGGAATTAACCCAGGGAGTGAAGAAAAACCTTTAGAATTATGGTCCTATGTCAAGTGGGAATCATCTGAGGAAATCACATGGGCACACTATAGTACATGGGGCTCACATGTACTACAGTGAATTCTACATGCCAGTGGGAACATGAGACACACCATGGGAAACTTAGAGACTGTACTAAAATGGCACAGCATTTTAGCATATGTGATCTAATATCTGCTCTTGAAACCATGAAGATCAATTTTGTTAAAAATATGAAAATTTTTTTAAGTCAATGAATCCAATTTTTAAGATGAATATGAAAAAATGTATATTTCACACAGTGATTATAACCTAATTAATCTAAATAACCAGAAGCTCCAGTAATTAGAGGTGTTTCCACAGTAAGATACTGAAATGTTGAGCCTGAAGCAGGTAAACTTTTCTAGAAATTTCTGAGTCAAAAGATCTTAGGTTATTAGAATGACTAATTCTGTCAACATTTAATGATTGTTTACTATGAAGAATTGCCTTATGCTAGATGCTGAGGAGAAAAATAATGCTCCTTCCCCACCTCTAGGAGCGCATATCCTAGGGGAGACTTAGCACTGCTGTTTTCACACTGTAGGACTGTCCATCCTAAGCTTTTCAGTCCTTTCATTGCTTTTGTAACCACTTTTTTTTGCATGCAGTTGCCTTCACCTCAGAAATTCAGAGAACTCAGTGTGGCTCTACCTTTCTTCATTAGAATCTGCCTAATAAAGTAGATAAGCTTCTTGAGTAGGAAGATATCAGTTTAATAAGCTCTTGCATTAACCTAGAGAATCAATAAGTCAAGTTGACTTAACCCAACACTGAAAGGATATGGAAAAGAGGAAAAATGTGTGAGATGTTTAAGGTAGCATTTGGTGACCTTTTAATATGAGAGGTTAGGGAGAAGGGGGCATGGAGGATGACCACTGGATAGCTAACCTGAATAGGTAGAGAAATTGCAGTAAGAAGCATTGAAGATGGGGGCTGAAGATGACTCATTTATTTAAGATGCTTTCTGTTGTGGGTGTCAGTGGGGCCTGTACGTACAGGTGCTGGGCAAGCAGTTACGGGTCAGAACCTGGGAATGCAGGGCTCAGGGGAAACACAGCTGTGTGAGTCTTGACTGAAAGCTGAAGTCTCAGAAATGAATTAGCTCATCATGGAGAAGGTGAGAAAAGGATAGAGCCCTTGGGAAATTTGATTCCAGGATTAATCATTCATTCCTTCGAGCTCCCACAGCACACTTCTACTTTGATTATGGCACTTATCTTCTTGTTTTGAAATGATTTCTCAGTCCCACTAGATTGTTAGCTTCCTAAGGGCAGCAGTTTTTATTCTGGGGCTCTAGCAGAGGGTACAATGGGTGAGATGTATGAGCCGAATGTGAATTACCCAGGTTGTGTGTTTGGGGGCTCAGTGTGAGCCCCAACGTGTGTTAATCTAAGTCATCGTACTGCATTCCAATTTTCTAAAACATTGGTTATTCTTATTTTTATTTATTGTTTCAGCAATTATGTACATACATATGGAAGTATAAGGCTATACTAAAGTTTTAAAAATGGATCACTATCCAGCCAAATTTTGAGACTTATTTATGAATTAGTAAATATTTAAAGCAATCAAATATTAAATTGATGATTAATTCATCAAGAGAATGATTCATAAACTTCACTGACATATAAAACCACATGATGGCATATAACATATTTTGTTTTTTTTTTTTTTTAAGTGTCATAGTTTCAGAGGTTAGTAGATAATTAACATTTCCAGTTTTTTCAATAACTTAATAAACGCATAAATAAAAACAGATGTATGGGATATCCAATGGAATATTCAGAATGCAGGAATTTGGGCTGACCTCACTGATTTAGACTCTGAATATATGACCAGAATGTGGGCCCAGATGTGGTATGTGTGGCAACCCAAGGAGGCCAAGCCAGTTCTGCAGTGAGATAAGCTGAGAAAGGATATGAGAAGAATTAAACGAAGATTCTATCAAAACCCACACTACTTAGAAGAGATTAGAAAACTCAGGTTTAATTTTCTAGCACCGAAAGACAGTGATTCTTTTGTGATTTGGATCTTGTAATGTGTTCAGAGAAGTGGTCTATGGCAAGAATTCTAGGTCTGGTACTGTTTTGTTGGAGGAGAATGGGGTTTTAAGAACTCTTGGCTTAAAATGTATAGGATAGAAAAGGAGGGATTAATATGGGCTACAGTAATGTCCCTCTCAAGAATCAAGTAGCTCTCATATCTGGACTCAGAGCAGCCAGTTACCTCCCAAGGAAGGAATCTGCTGGGCACATTCAGAAATCTTAATTTCAGACTCGCTAACAGGAAGATGGAATTTTATCAAATTTCCCATCAAATTATCATCCTAAAGAGATTATGGCTACTGGTGTCTGGGGAGTCCCAGGGAATTCTCAAAATCCTAAAGCCCAAAGGTCAACTTCACCACGTTTATCCTTCATCTCCCCTGTGTGCCATTTTGTACCTTAAACAATTTAGCACTTGGAGACAATCACCATTAACATCTTGGTGGCTTTCTCTCTTTCTCTACTTTTTTTTTAAAAAATAAGGTCCTTCTCTCTGTGTTACTTTTTATTACATGTGTTGCTACTATTTTTTTTTTACAGCTATGTATGTACTTACTTATTTGTTTATTTCTTGCTTATCACAGCTCCTCCTCTGCTCTACTTTCTTTTACTACCAATTAATAATTTGATGGGCAACTTTTTATGTTTGTTAATGCTCAAAAAATTATATAGAACATATATATGGTACATATATATGGCTTTTGCCATTGTTTTAAAAAATAGTATATTATATTCATTTCTGTAAACGTTTCTTTTCATAATGACACAGTGAAAAAATCCCTCTAAATCAATGGGTGAAAATATAACTCATTCTACTTGTTGTTACATAATATACTATGATATATAGATATGCTGTAAATTATTAATGATCATCGAAGTTATTTTACAACTAAAACAATGAAAATCTCTCTTTCTCTGCATCCTCTCGTGCACACACATACACAAACACACAATTCTCATATTTTTTCTCAGCTTTTTCTTTTCATTGGTAGCTTGGCTTTTTTTGGTTGTTATGCACACCCAAGGTACAATATAAAATAAGCACCAAAGTGTGTGTGTATGCATAAGGACAAGTACTGATGTTTTACCATATCTTTTGCTGTCTAAGATGCCACACTCTTGAGCTTAATATGATAACTTGCTAAAGTAAATAAAAATAAAACCATGATTCATTTAGAACCATCATTTACTAAATACTTAACTAAACCCAAATGCATACAAAATATCAAGTAAGACCTTAAAGTCACGTTTATAGAACCCAAGAGGTACATAAATATCTGAATTGGCCATCTCCAGTGGCTCAAAGTCGTTGAGCATCTGTTCAAACTTCTGTCAGTCTTTGACTGGGTCTGGCTAGATAGGAAGTGTCTTGGCTGACACTGCTGGAGAGAAGGACTTTGACAACTTTATACCACATTGTGAGAAAAAAGAAAAAGAAAACTTTAGAAATTTCTGTGTGAGTGAAGAAAAGTGATTTGTGAATTCTAAAGCCAAAATTCTGATAAACTTAGTTTTTCTCTGATGTAACTTATAATTATCCTTGTGCTTGTACCAAACACACACATCTAAGTATATGAATGATGTAGATTGGACTCAACAAGGGATAAAACCTCTGTGTTAACACCAGGGGAAACACACCCAGCTATCAACTAAGACTTTGGCTAAAATAGACATTCAGTATGATAATGAGAAGCATCATTAGGAACTCAGACACTTGAAGTCTCATTTAAAGACTCATTGTTTATTAATCCTGTGATTTTTGGAGTAAATCTGTCAAATGGTCTGAAACTCAATTTCCTTATTTGTGGGCAGGAGCACTATTAACACGACTCTTGTTATGAATGACATAATTAAAATACTGCATATAATAGTTCTAAAAATATTTAAAACCTATAATTGAATAGATAAGAAAAACCAAGTTGCTTAAAACATGTTACAGAAAAATGAAGTACCTAATATATATTTACATTCTCTTTTGCTTAGTTATCAATTTACCCCCCTCCCCCATACTTAATAATGAAAGCTGCATCTTACTAATGGTTCAACTATAAGATCATCACTTTGTCAGGTGCTTTCCTTACGTTTTATTATTTAAACCCCACAGCCACCCTCTGAAGATGGAGGTTGTATTTCTTTCTAAAAATAGATAATGCTCTAAGCTTAAGGGATACCCAAGATGTTGGAACTGTGTTTTGAACCCTGGTCTGACTCTAATGTTAAGGGTCTTTGCATCATATTACATTATAAGCAATGGCTTACGCATGTACCACCAGCTCAAAAGGGTTTCCTGCTAGGACATGGCTTTTATCTCTTGCCTAAGGCTCACTTCTGCCTTGCTTTTTGATGGATGCCAATTAATCATTAACATTCAGTTCTAGTGTAGATTTTTGGGGGTCCTCTCTGACGTTTTATCCATAAATTCTCCTTCATTAGCCTGTGAGCATGAGAGCGCTGCTGCCATGCTGTTACCTGTGTGTCATTGGCCTTCCCATGGAATGCTAAACACGATCAGTGCCCTCCTGGACAACTCTTCAGATGTCGGCTGGGGAAAGCCAACATTTTTGTTCCATAATAATCCTCGAGGTGTACAGGGAGTAGAATAATTCTCTTTTAGTAGAATGGCTTTTCTATTCAAAAGCCTGCCAAAGTATTTTACCACTTTCATGTGAAAGCCTCATTCATCATTAGCTATGGTAGCAACTATATTTTCCTTGCTAGAAATTATTTCTAAGTGATAGTAAGATGGAAGGAAAATACCTTGAGTGCCTAGAGAGGATAACAATTTCTTAATTTAGATTGGATGCATATGATAACACTCTAGGAAAAGTGGATGAGCATAACCTGATGGAGGGAGGGAATTGCTGGACTGCACTTCTGTCCCCCTAGCAGCAAGCCCACAGAATAATAGCTACTGGAGATCTCCCTGGCCCAACCTGGAGTTATACCCCTCCCCACTTAAATCTGGTTCTCCATCTCTCCCTCCATCCTCAGTCTTTCTGGACTCTCTTTTGTCTTCTCCGCATTCCACATTGAACAAAGCAACAAAACAGGGCATTTCTATTTCATAAAAACACTTTTTGAAAATTTTGTCTACAATTACTACCACCTAGTTTGGATTTTATCATTTCTCACCTCATTTACTACAGTGGATTACCTAACTAAATTTCTCTGTCTAGACTTGCTCTTTCCATTTTGCTGAATGGTAGGCAATTGGTAGATAAAGTGGCATTTTTATTTTTTTTTTAATTGTCAAAATGATCACCTTGCTCCGGAGATTAATCTGCTATAGTTCACAATATTATGAGGTAAAAAAATACTAATTCCTTAAGGGAATTCTTGAGGCTCTGCTCATGTCTCCAGTCCCACTTATGGGTTGTTTCCCCTTTTACTCTATCGTCCAGCTCCCTGTTTTTCTCTCATTTTCTCAAACATAGCTTTCCTCTTACTGTAAAACCTTCTTGGCCTGGAGCACTCACTTCTCCTCCTTTGCCCCTTTGTCTGGCTATCCTTTACTGATACAGGCCTTAGGTTGAAAGCTATACCCTTTTCTCCCTGGTCAGGAGCTGGAAAGTCTGGTGTAGAGTGCGAGCTATGAGGTGCAGGGCCCCCACAACTTGGGAGAATGTCCAGGGAACAAACCCCTCTCTACTGACTCTCTTCAACAGATATTTTATTTAAGTTTCAACTTTTAACATAGCAGGAGAAAAACTTTAGCTTTTAACTTCACAGCTGCACTTCAAAGCAGTCATGTACATTTTCCAGCTAATCTTGTAGATATGTAGTATTGTCCATATTTTAGGGGTCACACAGTAATAATAGATTGTGTTTATCTGGTCATTTGTGCCTGTTTCTCTGCTCATAATTAAGGTGAAAATGTGTCTTACTTCCTTAAAAAAC
>CAUYPK010136469.1:0-17373 GCA_963574355.1 Loris lydekkerianus | reverse complement strand
ATCCAGATCCTGAATTCAATTTCTGACATCTCAGCTATTTGTTTGTGCATGGGGTCTTGTGCTGTTTCTGCCCCATTGATCCTTGGGGGAGTTGATCTACTCTGATTATTCATATTGCCAGAGTTTTTTTGTTGATTTCACCTCATGATTGTTTTTCACCTTTGACTCTGGCCGTCCTGAGAGTTGGGGAGGTGTCTCTGCACGATTAGACCCCAGCGGGATCACACTATTGTTGCTGGATTTTTGTAGGGAGTGACCCTGTGTAGTTCCTCTGGGGATGCTCTAGTTAGGGAGTTCAGGTTGTGGAAGCAGCTTCGGTGTGCAACACACCCAGATTCAGCATCAGGGATGGGGGTGGTGCACACGGTTCTCTATACCTGGCACCCAGTGACTTTGGCACAGAGAACCCAAGGCTCTAGTAGTCTCTGGCCAGGAGAAGGGCTCTGCACAGAGGCAGGGTGGGCTCCAGAGGGTACGCAGCTACCAGAGTCCCTGGTCAGATGGATGAGCTAGTGTGGAGGCTGGGAGGACACAGGAGTGGGGACGCAGGGTTGCGTAGCTCCCGCAGTCCCTGGTCAGGGAATGTGGAGCCCTGGTGGCTGCGGGTCACCAGTTGGTGGTCGCTACACACCTCTTATGGAGGTCTGGGCGGCGCCAAGCCCAGGAGTTTGAGGTTGCTATGACCTGTGACGTCAGGGCACTCTACCCAAGGCAACAGCCCAAGACTCCAGTGTGCCAAAACCGTCTCACTCTGCTCCTAAGGATTAGGGCTGTGAGCCAGTTCAGTCCCTGCCTTTAAGCTGCTCAGTCACTAGGTTACTTTGTCCTGCCCGTTCCTTGCTCTGGGACCCTGAGGGCGGAGCTTGCCGGAGCTGTTTTTTCACACTATGGCTTTCACTGAGCCCAGCATAGTGGCTCATTTTGGGGCCCCAGACAATGCCCAAAGTTCTCCACACTTTTGTTCAAGCTCTCCCCCAGGCAGCTCAACTGAGTGCCAAGTCCAAGAACACCAAATAAGTTCACAGGTAAGGCCTTTCCAGTTTGCAGTGTCACTGCTGCTTGTACTCACGGTTGCCGGCGTGATTAGGTAGATTGAACACACCCAGCCATTGCCAGTTTTCCACTGTTTTTGTCCTCCTCCTGGGGTCCAGAAGTCCCTTGCTGGCTCCCTGTATCCTCAAAGGGATGATGATAGGCAGATCCCACCGGCCAGAGATATCTGAAGTCTTGTCTCCCCAGATTCGCGGTTCCCAGTTGCAGGGACGCTGTTACTCAGCCGCCATCTTTAATCCCTGAATTACTTCTTATATTGTTATTAGTATCTATTATATTGACTACTGCCTCCTGTTTTACCATCTGAATGTGACAAGTCAGTGTGGAATTCATCTGTAGTTTGGCTTGGCTTATAGTTATTCAGAGAGATTTAGAAACATGGTTATTGGACTTTCCAGGATTAGACCCGTTAGTGCAGAGATGTATGTGCCATCCCACCCATACTGTACACAGTACACACAGATGCTCGAGTATGCTTTTGTATCATTTTATAAAGAAACACCAGTGTAATGGCAAAAATTTTTTTAGGTTTCTTACCTCAGCCTTCTAGTTTCAGTTTGATTCAATATTAGAAAGGCCCAGTAAAAGGAGGAAAGAGAAGGGCTGTTTATGAGGATGTATAACATAAAGAAGAATTATGCAGCCTGGAGACACACTTACCAATAGGACACATGATCTAAATCTAGAAGATGAGGATGAGTTGAGGGCTTATTCAGTGCCTCCAAGAGAGTACTCTTCACAACTTGAAATAAGCATTACGACTTTGATTCTATCATCAATTTCATCAAGTCTGAAATCTGGAAGTATTTTTTTAATAATCATTCTTTCCTGATTGTAAAAGTAATATGTTAATTATAGAAAATATCGTTGAGCACACTAAAGAAAAACAAGCCTGTAACTCCATCCCATAGAGATAATTGGTAACCATAATCCCATAAACCATCAATAGCCATTCAAGCTCTGAGTTTTGTGTTTACGTCCCTGTATCTGTATCTAGTTTTGTGTATAAGTTTTGACTTTCAAAATTGAAGTCATGTTGATTTTATTACCTAAATTAAGAACATTTCCTCATTGTCACACACACTTGTGAAGTATTTAGTTATTATATTTAGTTAAACTGTAATTTCTCTGTGCTCTATTTTTGGACATTTAAGGTTATCTCCTTGTTTTGCTCTTATACATAATGGGGCAATAAGTGCCATATATATAAAAATTTATTTGAACTGTTCTAGTTCTTTTATTATGGACAATGCACATAAATGGAATATTTGAGTGAAAGGTACCTATAATTTTAAGGAGTTTTGAAAGACACTGCCAGGTTGCCCCCCACAATAGTAGAGTTAGAGCTCCCCTTATCTTACCAGCTCACCAAGCACTGTTCACATCAGGCACTTACTCTATAAATTATGTTCCTTTCACTGTCCCAGCTTCAGTTAAAGTCTCATAATTTTTATCTTAGTAGCCTCTGATCTTGACATTTTCTACAGCATTCTCCCCGTTTCTGACATGGTCTTTCTCACATGGGAATCTTACCACGCCATGGGCTCCTCTGTCATCTTTGAATGAAACCACACATCCTTGACCCTCCATCTCCACTGAGGACAGAAAATGTTTTTCTTAATTTCCAGTTTAAGAATCTTAATCTCCGATTTGAACAAATACTCAGTTGATTGGGGATTCTTTTCTTCTGCCTTCTTCCTGAGGGTGAGCTTCTGGGGAGGAGTTAGGGATTCCTCTGACATCCACAACTTTACTGTTTAGATGGAGGATTCCCTGTGACTTGTGGTCCTGCTAAGCCCTCTGCCTCCTGGGCTTCATCAGGGTCCTACAGATATCTTTGGTTCCTTGGAACCTGGCTCACCTGCCCCATCTCTCACACTTCAGGAGACATTCTCAGTGTTCTCTGGCACCTCACAGGTGACCCCAGCACCCGTAAGATGACCTCCACCCATTCCCATGCTCACCCTGTGCGGCCATGGCCCCTCCACCTGGGGATCCTGCTGGGCACGGAGGTTTTCTCAGAGCTGCTGCCTTCTTGGATTTCACAGGCAGCTGCCGAAAACCACCTGGAGCTTCTTACTAAGAGTTCATCCCCTATCCACAGGGCTTGGCTCAGAGTGTGGGTGGGGAGAGAAGGTCTCTATTTTCTTCTCAGACACCCACAACAGCATAATACAATCATTATTCTTTGTGTTAGTTTTCTATTGCTGCCATACATTTGCAACACAAAATACCACAAACATACTACCTCACAATTCTGTACATTAGAAGTCCAGCTTGACTCCACTGACATCTGTCTTGGATTCTACAAGGTCAAAACCAAGGACTGCTTCCAAGCTCACCCATTGGCTGTGAGAATCTAGTTTCTTGGCCTCGTAAGACTGTGATCACTGATTCCTTCCTGGCTGTCAGCTTGGGGCTCTCATCTGCTACAGGCTATCCTCATTCCTTGGGTCACAGTTCCCTTTATCCATCTGCAAAGCCCTCAATTGTGTGTTGAGTCCTCCTCTTGTAAATCTCCGCAACCTCCTCCTTCTGCCTCATCTTTCATGGTTTCCTCTTCTGGTTTAAAGAACTCAGTTGATTACGTTGGGTCCATCCAGATAATTTCCTTGTCTTAATGTTAACTCATTAGTATCCTTAATTCTGTCTACAGACTTCCTTCACAGCAGAACCTTGGTTAATGGTTGATTGAATAACCACAGGACAGGAAGCTTGGAGGTATCCAGTTTGCGTGTGCACACACACACATGTGCACGTGTGCACATATCTCTAAAGACAGTGCATATCTGCCTGTCACATTCTTACCGCAAACTTCCCATGACTTTCTTTCCTCTATAAGTGTGGGGATAAACTTGTTAGGTGTATATTCCTCAAAAATCATTACCTATGCTAGAACCTCAGCTTTTGAACCCCCAAATTTTTTAAAGTGTCAAACTATTTTCTCTATCACGGGCCTCAAGATGCTTTTGACATCTAGAATTAAAATAATTTGGGGCAGAGACAAGATGGCTGACTGAAGCCAGCTTTCCACAGAGGCTCCCATCCAGAAGGAGAGTTAAAGGACAGAAATTTAGCAGGTAACATGGTGCATTAGAGTTGTACCAAGAGAGAAGGTTGAAGAAAGCACATCCACCCCACTGAGGTGAGCTGTGACCCCAAGGATACAAACAAAAGGTACAAAATCCATCACCAAGCAGGATGGGAGTCCCTTCCCCCATGAGAATGACTCAGAGTGCCCCAAAAATAAACAAGCAGAGTTCAAACATCCTCCCACTACACTCCACAGGAGAGACCCTCTAAAAACTGGACCTACCTCCCTTACTTACTAGGGTGCCATGGCCTTCTCCTGCCAGGCATAAAACTGTATATATTCTCTACCTGCAATTCTGAGTTCCCAGCACTCCCATCCTCTCTCACTCTGAGGTCTGGAGGCCTGTCCCCCAGGAGTCCAGATTCTTGGATGATTTCTTGAGGGGTGTGGACAGGGCCTGGAATGCAGCTGGTCTAGTGGTTATTCTGTGGCACGGGAGTGAGGAGAGGACAGTTGGCTGAGAGGGAACCACGCCGGAGTGGTGGAGCCCTGAGGCACAGAGCAGCAGCCGTTTTTGGCAGTCGAGCTCACCCCTGGATATTCCGAAGCCACGCCCCCTGTCTCTCTGGGCAACCAGAGGAGGCCGGGCATCTTCTCAGGTGGCAACCACCACGGAACAGATCTGGGATGGAAACTCAGGCCCTGTGAGTAAAGGATTTGCCTGTGGCAGTACTGGCCTAGGTGGAGCACAGGGATTATAAAACGCATCCGCAGTGCCGGCTGACTCCCATGGTGGGGCTGACCCAGAGTACTGCTTTACTTAGCCTAAGATGCACCCAGCCCTCAGGGGATTGTCAGGCTATAGGCAAAGGAGTGCAGAAGGCTACAACTGACAGCTAACCAAGCTGTGAATACAAACCTTTGCAGCAGCAAAGACAGGGACTGAGGTGCAGGTTCTGTGAACTCAAAACAGCTTCTCTTCTGGAGGGGAATTTAGCCGGGACAGAAACAAATTCCGCAAAGTTCTGTTCTGTCAGTAACATAAATCAGGGGCAGGGCTGTAATTGAGTGAACACCCTGCACCCTCCATCAAGCGCTCGAGGTTGTCAGGCCTCACCTCCCCCTGCTGGATAGAGGCAGAGAGCAGTGGCCTGGCTAAATAGATATAGATTTCCTTGTGATTCAGGCAGGTGCAAACCCCTGGAATATCTGCTCATTGGAGGCAACTGGGTCACAGCCCTGCGGGGCTATCAGTGACTGGGTGTGACAGAGGTGGAAGGTGGGGAAGGAGGCATCAACCTTCCCAGACTAATCTATTTGCTGAGTGGGTCCTCCTGACTTCACGGAGCTCCGGAGCAAGTCATATCTGAACCATCACCAGACCCCTGTGATCTAGTTCCCAGAAACCTTTTAAACTCTCCCACCTGAGACAGGTGCTGACTGAGACAATTGATTTGAACGTTTGGAACTGAGCCAATTGCCCGAGGACTATTCAAGTGGTACCCTGGGTGTGTGGTTGTAGGATGGTTTGATTTTCCTTTTCCAATTGTAACTGGTGAGGGGCCGGGTGACTTAATTGCTGGTATTTCTCTAAAGCTGAGACTTCAACCCAGAGTAACTGTTTCACTAGGGTCAGACAGAGACCAGTTGAAAACAAGACAGAAGCACTTAGCCCCAACACACCAAACAGGTCCCCAGTTTCTTAGGTCATAGCACTGTACAGGTCCTTGACAAAGCTCCAGGGGAAAAGTCAAACAGTGTAAAAGAATCATGGGGCAGAATCAGTGGAAAAACTCTGGTAACATGAATAACCAGAATAGATCAACCTCCCTAAGGAAAGATATGGCAAAATTAACTGAAGATCCCATTCATAAACAGCTGGCTGCGATGTCAGAAATCAAATTCAGAATTTGGATTGCAAACAAGATTAATAGAATGCAGGAAAATTTGAAATTAGAAATTTGAGGAGCAATTCAAAAGTCGGAATTAGAAATTCAAGGAGAAATTCAGACATAAGAAATCCATTACTTACAAAGGGAAGAATGTTAGAATGACTGCAGATCTCTCTGCTGAAACTTTTCAAGCCAAAGGAGGGTGGTCATCAACTTTTAATCTCCTAAAAAAAAATAACTTTCAACCCCGGATCCTCTATCCAGCTAAACTGAGTTTCATTTATGATAGAGAAATTAAATACTTTAATGATATTCATATGTTGAAGAAATTTGCCATAACCAAACCAGCTCTTCAGGATATTCTCAGACCTATCCTCCATAACGACCAGCGCAATCCTCTACCACAAAAGTAAACTCACTCAGAATCAAACTCCAACTTCCACAGTGCCAAAAGGATTAAAAATGTCCACTGGACTTTCAAAAAACTCGATACCCAAAATGTTGCCAGACTTATCAGTATTCTCCCTTAATGTGAATGGCTTAAACTGTCCTCTAAAGAGGCACAGGTTAGCTGACTGGATAAAAAATCTCAGGCCAGATATTAGCTGCATACAAGAGTCACATCTTACCTTAAAAGATAAATATAGACTCAGGGTGAAAGGATGGTCGTTCATATTTCAGGCAAATGGTAATCAGAAAAAAGCAGGTGTTGCAATTCTATTTGCAGGCACATAGGCTTTAAACCAACAGAAGTAAGGAAGGATAAGAATGGTCACTTCATATTTGTTAAGGGTAGGACTCAATGTGATGAGATTTAAATTATTAATATTTATGCACCCAACCAGAATGCGCCTCAATTTGTAAGAGAAACTCTAACAGACATGAGCAACTTGATTTCCTCCAGCTCCATAATAGTCGGAGATTTCAACAATCTTTGGCAGTGTTGGATAGATCCTCTAATAAGAAGCTGAGTAAAGAAATTTTAGATTGAAACCTAACCATCCAACATTGGATTTAGCAGACATCTACAGAACATTTCATACCAACAAAACTGAATACACATACTTCTCATCAGCCTTGGAACATACTCCAAAATTGATCACATCTTAGGTCACAAATCTAACCTCAGTAAATTTAAAGGAATAGAAATGCATCTTCTTGGACCACCATGGAATAAAAGTTGTGCTCAGTAACAACAGGAATCTTCCTACTCATACAAAAACATGGAAGTTAAACAACCTTATGCTGAATGATAGCTGGGTCAGAGATGGACTTAAGAAGGAAATTACCAAATTTTTGGAACGAGATGACAATGAAGACACAAATTATCAGAACCTCTGGGATACCGCAAAGGCAGTCCTAAGAGGGAAATTTATAGCACTGCAAGCCTCCCTCAAGAGAATGGAAAGAGAGGAAGTTAATGACTTAATGGGACATCTCAAGCAACTGGAAAAGGAAGAACATTCCAACCCCAACCCCAGTAGAAGAAAAGAAATGACCAAAATTAGAGCAGAATTAAATGAAATTGAAAACAAAAGAATTATACAACAGATCAATAAATAAAAAAGTTGGTTTTATGAAAAGGTCAATAAAATAGATAAACCTTTGGTCAACTTAACCAGGAAAAAAGAGTAAAATGTCTACTTTCATCAATCAGAAATGACAAAGACAAAATAACAACAGACTCCTCAGAAATTCAAAAAATCCTTAATGAATATTACAAAATTACCTTTTTAAAAATAATTCTTTTTTGTAGTATTGCTTTACTATCCAACTTACAAACAATTATCCTACTTGGACGCATGAGGCTACCTTCACATTGCCAATCAAGAGAATTCCCCAACTGCATAGGTTTTTCAAGTACACTGCTATTTTCACATGCCAGGATTTCTAGTTTAGCAGAAAGATTGAACATGCAGTCTACCACTGCTGCCTTTTAAACCACATTTAAAATTAAAGCAAAGAGATCAAAAAGAAAACTCTCAAAGACAAAGATAATGGAACAGAGGCACAACATAACAAGAGATAAAATCTGAAAAATGGAAGCTAGATTATGATTGGTAACTGACTTCCAAAGCCAGAGAAAATTACCAGTCTAAGTCTAGAGTCAGCAACAAGTACACTAACAAGAAGCAAAGTGTGGAAGTTTTAGCCATTGCAATTAGGAAAGAAAAGGCCATGAAGGGTATCCACATAGGGTCAGAAGAGATGACCACTGTTATCTGAGATTAATTCTACCAAATAGACAGGCAATGGCAGGAACTCCAAAGGACCACTCCTTGGTACTGATCCCATGCATCATTCTGGGCTCAGGCACAATCCCCAGAAACTGTCCATCTGCTAGGCTACCTCTATGTTGTACTTGTGAAGTCAGTTCTGGCCTCTCAGCACCCACCCTCCACCCTTCCCACCTCCAACTGTATGCTGGAAGGCTCACTGTATAACCTTATCACTGGAATCCCTTGCCTTTCCATTTCTAGTTGGTTCAACTCATAAGAAGTCAGCAGAAAATCAGAAGGAAGATACAGAGTGAACTAAGATAAATATTCCCCAAGGTCCCTTCCCACAGGGCTGCCTTGTGCTGATAAAGCCTTTGATGGAGGTGGTTACCCCTCCAAGATGAGCCTTTCTGCAACCTTCACAAATTCTCTCCATATATTTTCCATTGACTGCCCCCTGCTCTCAGCCTTTGAAACTAAGAGTGGTTACATTTCCACAGATACTAGCTTCAAGTCACTGCTCTATCTCTTGAGATATACATACCTGTTCACCCATTTTTAAATAATGCCTTATAAAACCTACCTCAAATTATCCTAATTTGAGTATTTCATCTGTATCCTGCCATGACCCTGACTAATATGCTTGTCTTAAACTACTGTAGCCCCCCTGGCAAAAAGTCATCTTTTCCCTTATTTTGAAACTTTAACAATTCTTAGGAAGCTTAGAGAAAACCTTTGTGCCGGTCACTTTAGGTGAAAGTCTTTGACTTACTTCTGTTCCAGTTCTCCTGGAGGAGAAATGACTCTGTAGGTGACTTCTATTGAGATCACTTTAGTACACTAGCAGTTTGGACATTTTAGGGCAAGAGAATAAAGACTCAATTTTAGAAACTTCTAAATCTTGTGCTAAATAAAACTGAGTGGAGAGATAAAGACAACATTAAAACTATGTTTCTATTTTCTTTAGAGTCTTTAGTTGGGTCAGATGTTTAGAGGCAAGTCCTTAGAAATCACTCCATTTGTAAGTCACTAGGACTATGTGGTTGACAAATATGTAGTGACAACCCCAGGAATGAGAAATTGATAAAAGCTGGCTGAGCCATCTCTTCTGGCAATGTGACTCAGGGAGTTCTGAGGTGTCTGTATTTCCTTCCATTTGGATATTTGCTTGAAGGTGATGGGGCAGGATGGCAGTGGGATTTAGCACAGATTCCTTAAAATGAGCTAAGGTAAAAAATAGATCCATGACTGAAGATAATGAAGCCTGGCGAGGCTTTTATTTTAACTCATAGACACAGATCCATAACTGTTGCCGATGAACTTTAAGGTGGACTTTGTAACTCCTTGTTAAAAAAACTAATGAGGTTGGAGATGTTTATCCTCAAAAGAATCCAGAAAAAATAATTATGGAGTCTTGGCCAACTTTTATTGATTATTTGCTTTGGTAGAAATGATGATACATCATGTCAATTATCTGAGCAGGTAGTGAAATATCTGACATGCTTTTCAATTTTAAAGTTAATTTTACCCCATGCAAAATTTTTATGACCAAGGGAATTTATGAGAAGAATTCTGTGATGGGTCATTATGGCAGAATTGGATGATTACTTTCTAAATCATAACACTTTAAAACTAAAATAAGGTATTGTTCGTGGATGGACACTATTGACTTTGAGTGGCCTGAAAGTCAGATGCCTCTTCCATAAACAACATCCACACAGTATAATTTTGTTATCTAAAGGAGTATATCAAGGAATATTTTTACATGAAAATTTCCATTGTACAATTTTCAGAGGCAAACTGTTGCATATATCAGCATTTCACATTGCTCCCCTTGACTCCCAGGGAAGTTTTTATTTTGCTACCAACCAGAAGAATCTGCTTTTCTTCACCATAGAAATAGAATTAAATTGATGAGCTTATTGAAAGAAGAGAGATGTCCAAAACATGTGTGACTACTGAGGATGCTTACATCCAGGTTGTTGATGTGACTGTGGAAAATTCCCCTCCTTTATTTGAAAAGGGCTCATCTTTGGTATGTGATGTGTGTGCATACCCGTGTGCTCATCACGGACATGCATTAGAACCAGCAAGGCTTTGAGAGCCCACACATGTGTCTTTAAAAGTTTTTCTTATTTACCAGAAGTGTGACTTGGATAATTTGCCATGAATCCCTGATTTTCTGGCTTCTCACTTATAACAAGAAAGAATCACAATTTCAGTGTTAGATAACTTGGATGGGATTACCACAAAGAAGGTAATACTGTGACTTCCCCACTTATGTATTGGATCTGAAACCAAGCCAGCTCCATATTGTGTAATGTTTCTAACCTGCACTTTTCTCCTAGCTTTATTTAGGTGTAAGTACCTTAAAAACTGCACATAATTGATATGTACAATTTCATGAGGTTAGTCATGTGTAAATACTCATGTTACCATGACTATAATCCAGGTAATAAACAAATTCATCACCTCAAAAAGTTTACTTTTGTCCTTGTTTCTGTTTTCTAAGACAATTTCACATGAGATCTGCTCTCTTAACATATTTTAAGTACAAAATAAATTATCATTAACTACAGGCAGAATGTTGTATAGCAGATCTCTGGAACTTTGCTCATCTTGTGTAATTGTAACTTTTTACCCACTGAAAAGGAGCTCCCCACACCCTTCTCCCATCCCCAGGAAGCTGCCATTCTACTGTCTGCTTTTAAACCTTTGACTATTTTATATGCTTCATTGAAGATCATACAGTATTTGTCTTTCTGTGACTGACTTAAGTCACTTAGTGTAATGCTCTGATGGTCCATTTGTGTTGTCACATATGGCGGAATGTTCTTTTGTGGGACTGAATAATATTCCATTGTGTGTATGAACCATGTTTTCTTTATCCATTTATCTGTTGATGGACATTTGGGTTGTTTCCATATGTTGACTATTGTGAATAGTGCCACCATGAACATGTAGATATCTTTTGGATATACATCTTTACTTTCTCTTGAATATATACCCAGCAGTGGGATTGCTGGGTCATCTGGCTCTTCTATTTTTTATTTTTTGAGGAGCCTCCATATTGTTTTCCCTAGGTGAGTTCCACTTCTTTACTCATTAGTGGTGCTGCTTCCTGATAATATGCCCCACTTCCTTCCTTGCCTAGTTGATATATTTGACCTATGGATGCTGCATGTATGGGACTCACCTGAGCATAAAGATTTGTAGTAAAATTGAAATACTTCATGGCCAATGGAAGAAAGTGACAACAGGCTAAGAGCTCATGGGAATGTGAAAAACAGAGTTCTTCCAGGAGAGTAGTTGTGGATTAAAGTGGTGCAGGTGAGGAAGGTCATCTTTTCCTTTTTCCTTACCTCCTCTTGTCCCTTCCTCTTTTCATCTTTCCCTTATTTAGAATGTTCATTTGAAGATAAGAGATTTTCATATCTTCTGTGAATGTCACACAACAACCCCTCAAATCTGTCCTGCCTTTTCTTTAAAGTCTCAACTCCCCCTCTAGAAGTACTATCTAGAGTGGCCCATCAGTCTCTTCTCCTTACTGGTCAAGAAAGGTGAACTAGAGGGAGAAATTTTGATCACAACTACATCTCCAGGAAAGAAAAACTCTTTTAGTGCTAAAAGTGAAAATGTAGTTGGGAGGCTTTTAAGTATTTTTTTAAATTTAGCTAAAGAAGTAATACATTTTATTAATTCTATAGTTTCTTGATCTAATAATAGATTATTAGTTAAAACGGGTCTTCCATATAATAATTCACATGAGCTACAACCGAGATTCTGAGATAAACATTTTATCCTAAGGAGAAGAATGGAAAGTAATTTAGTCCAAGAAAGATGAATCTCTTCAGTTAACTTTCATATCTGTCCTTTGATTTTTATCATTCATTTTTTCTACTTTCCTAGAGGATTGGGGCCTCCAAGAACAGTGTAGATGATATTTTATGTCCAAGCCTTTAGATATTCCCTGTGTAATAATTGTTTTGAAAGAAGGACTATTATCACTTTGCAAACTTTGAGGAAGTCTAAACCTGGGTATAGCCTTATGTATTAAAGCCTTTGTAATGTCATGGGCCTTTTCTGTTCTGCAAGGGAATGCTTTAACCTAATTAGTAAATGTCCCCACAATTACCAGTATTGTGTACCATGTATCTTAGGGAGATGAGTAAAATCTATTTTCCAATCTTCACCTATATATTTACTGTTTTTCTATACTTGGAGAAGCTAGATGATATTTCTTTAGCTTAATGCTTGGGGAAAAAATAATCCTTTACCAACATTCGAACAAAACATGCAAACTGCAAGTAGAGAAAGAGAGAAGCAGCAGGGGTTTGTAGAGATAAATAAAAGCTTGGGACCATGGAAGACAAGAGCAGATAGTAAAAGATATCAGAGAGCATGTTCTTCAGAAGGCCCTAGTGTTCTGGGATTAGAACCATTGCTGGGGACCCCAGGACCTCTGGGTGCTATTTCTTTGCTGGGCTCTCAACCAGAGAAAAGGGGTGGATTCAGAACAGGTTCAAAAGCCTTTAAACATTCCCTTTGGCTCCTTTTTGGGGCCAAGGAGAATTAGAAAATTCATTCCCCAGCAGCCTCTCACCATGACCTGGTGGTCAGCAGCTGCACTATGCACTTATACCGGCTGATGGGCATCAAAATTATTATCTCCATTATTATGACTATACAGAAAAATAAGATAGAGGTAAGTAGTCCTGTTGCTTACCACAGATCATCAATCCTGTTCACAGCAGATCTTCAATCCTGGACTAGCCCCCAAAATATGATACCAAAATTTCTTCTTTAGTAAGTCCTTGGTCTCAGAGATTTGAAGAATGAATCCATAGACCATTGATCAGTGGTAAGACACCATTTATTTTATAGAAAAGAATATAGAAAAAGAACCAGAGCTCATGGTAGAGGGAAAAATCCAGTTGGGGAAAAAAAAAAATCTCTTCCTGGGTCCTTTGTCTAGAGGGTATATATCTATATATAACCCAACAAGTGAGTGGATACGATCCCTTCCATTCCCAGGCCTAGGAAACTTACATGAAATTGACCAGGCCTGGGAAATAAGGGGTTCTGGTTTAGCTGCAAGTACCTGGGGAGGAAGGCAAGTGCCAGGTGCTGGACCATGGAGCTCCTGGAACTGGCAACCTGGAGCTCAGAGATAGTCATATTTGTCATTTTCCAGAAACAGCAAAGAATTTGGTGTGGTACAGAGGAGACATGGATGGTTGCATTAGAAATCTAGGTTAGAAAAGTAGCAGTAGATGCCTGTGTAGATGATGAAGGAACTTGTGAGCCATTGTAAAATCTGTGGTGTTCCTCAGAGTGAAATGGGGAGTGACTGCAGGAGTTTGAGGAGGTAATTGGAATGTTGTCACTTTGTTATTAAAATCCTCTGTGAACAACTGTGTGTAAGATAGCAAAGGGCAAAGGCAGGAAGATCAGTTGAAATAGTTTAATCATAATTCCATTGTTGATATATAAATGACACTCAGTCACATGACTATAAGAAGTTACCTAAGGAGGTATGATAGATGTAAAATTTGCCTGAAAGCCAATTTGCTCACTTCTTCCTCTTCCTCTCACACTCAGTCCCAAATCACTCATTAAGCTCCAAGCTCTTCTCCTCCTGTTGTGTTTATTAACCAAACTCAACAAGGTACTTATCAATAAAAATGTCCTAGCACTTAACAGTATCCCTCTTTTGTGAGGAAAATTGTGCTTTTAATTACATTTTAGCCCCTTTAAAATATGAACAGCTTTTCACTTTTCTTTCATTAAATAAATGAATATTTGGCTTATTGATTTCTTTGTGGAAGAAAAACATGATGGAAGTGAAATGACCCCAGGAACACTTGAAGTCTTGGTACTGGATAATAGACGCATCTAGAATTAGCAAAGTGAGTACCTACAGCATTGATTGATGTGTAGCCTAAGGAAAAGTCAAGATAATTTTTAGTTGCTCATATTTCTCAGTTGAGAGTTTACATGGTGTATAATTGAGTAATATCACAGAAATTTCTTCTTGCCTCTCAATTAGAATGTGAATATAATCAGAGAGCGAAGACAGGAAAGTTGAAGATACACTATGTTATCCTAGGGAAAAAAGAAATTTGATGATTTGATTGGGAATGTGCTTTTATGGTAGATTCTTACTTGGAAATGCCCAATGATTAATTATCATAATTTTGATTGAGGCCAAGTTTGGTCAAGAACATCTTCCTAGGAGGAAGAGCAAAGTGAAGAATGTTAAGCCTATTTCACAGAACTGATGTCTCCTATGGGGATTCTTAATTTACCAACCTTTAGAGGAGGGGCAAGATGGCTGACTGGAAGCAGCCTCCAACATAGGCTCCTCTCCAGAGAGAAGGATAATGTCCAGAGGGTCTCCAATTGAGCTGAAGACAGAAAGCCCAGCCGAGAGAGAAGAGAGATAACTATAGGCCACCCTTGCTGAGGAAAACTGTGATTCCAAGACAACAATCTCCAGGTACAAAACTCAACTGAAAGGAAAAATGCCCTCCCCCTCCCCCAAGAAAGCTGCAGGCTCTTTTTTCCTTTTCCTTTCACTCTTTGTTTGCTCCTGTGGGATTTCTACAGGCAAGTAGTAAACTGAGGATCTCTTGTCTCACCCCACGGGTGAGAGCAGTAAGAAGTGGGGACTACTTCCTCGAGAGGGGCCCTGTGGCGACTCTGAACATTCTCTTACCAGGCAGAAAAATTGAACTAACATTTTCCCTGCCATTTTGAACTTTCAGTCCACCCTTCCCTCCTAACTGAATAAACCAGATCCCTAACCCCTGCAGAGAATGAGGGAGGAGGCTCATGAGCAGCGCCTCCCACCCCCCAGCCTGCCTGACCAAGTGCCCTGTACCTGGCCCAGTTGGTCCCTGCTCCCTCCCTTTCTCCAAGCCACACTGTGCCCCCGGTGCCCTTCCTGCCTCTGTGCCGTGCCCTGCCCATCTGGACTGCTGAGGCCTTGTGCCGTGCCCTGCCTGCCAGAGAATGGTGAATCTACATGCTGTGCCTGCCCTGCCTCTGCGCCTGGCCCCCGCCTGACCAGAATCACCAGTGGAGTAGTGCTCTCCTTGCTGAAGTCACCGGGTACTGGATACTGCCAGAATTGCATGCAGCATACCCTGCCCTACTGCCATGTACAGCAGGCTCCTAGAGCTGCTCCTATAGTCAGAATTCTCTGGCTTTGGCAGTGGCAGTGGAGCTGGACAGAGGCACTTCCCACAAAGATCCAGTGACAATAAAGTGATCACACCAGTGTCTAATCTTGGAGAAACACACCCTCAACTCTGTGCACTGCCAGAGGAAACCAGAAGTCACTCTATAGGGATACTGGTGCTGCAGAGCAGCAGGGGCAAAGGCACGTTGGCTGAGGGAGATAAGCATTGGTAGGCCTGGTACCCCAAGGATTAGACTGAGCCCAAGTGGAATACTCACCAGTGGATATTGAATACCCGAGGCAGGCAGGTCTCAGCTCCCCCAGCTGGCTGGTAGCCAAGGGCGGTGGCCAGGCCTCAGGGGCATTGACCTTCCTTTTACTCTGACAGGTACTAAGCCCTGGCACTTTGCATTATTGGAGAGAACAGGACTGCAGCCCTGCGGGGTCACCAGTGATTGGATGTGAAAAAGGAAGAAAGTGGAGAAAGAGACTTAGCCCCCTGGTCCTACTATGCTACCGGGTGGGCCTTTCTGACTCTGTAGAGCACCAGAGAGAGCCAAATCTGAGCAGCTAGTAGACCTCTGCTATCTAGCTGCTGGAGACCTTTCAAACTTTCCTACCTGAGAGTTTGTACTGACAGGGTCAATTGGTTCGGAACCCATAACTTGGGACAATCACCCAAGGACCCTCTAGGGTGATACCCTGGTTGTCTAGTAACAAGAAGGGTTGATTTTCCCATTCCAGTTATTGTCTGGGGAGGTGGGGTTTCTTAATTGCTTGTATTTCTTCACAGCTAAGACTGCACCAGAGTCACTGGTCCACCAGGATCAGACAAGAATCAGTTGAATACAAGACTGAACCACTTAACTCTACCACACCAAGAAGGTTTCCCCAGCCTTAGAGTGTAATACTGTACAGGTCCTTTGCAAAGCTAAAGGGGAAAAAGCTGCAGTCATCAGTCCCAGATCCATAACAAAGGGCTGGTTAACCTTAACCCCAGGAAATCCCAATCTAGTCTCACCTTACCAGACCACCTTGCCAACAGTGAAAAACTGAGGGGGAATCAGAAGAAAAACTCTGGCAACATGAACAATCAAAGTAGATCAACTTCCCCCCCAAAATGATAAAGCAGACATAGCACAAGACCCTATTCACAAACAAATGGCTGAAATGTAAGGAATTGAGTTCAGAATTTGGATAGCAAATAGGATCAACAAAATGGAGGAAATGATGAAATTAGAATTCAAAGCAGAAATTCAAAAGAAGTCTCAAGAATTTAATGAATTTAAAGAAAAATGACCAAAGATTTTGACACATGAAAGCAAGAATATGTAGCCCTCAAAGATCTAAAAAAATACAGTAGAATCCCTCAGTAACAGAATGGATCAGGCAGAAGAAAGGATCTTCGATATTGAAGAAAAAGCTTTTGAACACTCCCAAACACTCAAAGAGGAAAAAAGTGGAGAACAAAAACAGATCGTTCTCTCAGACAGCTCTGGGATAATTCAAAGAGGTCTAATATTCGCCTTATATGAAAACCTGAAAGTGATGAGCTTGCTTGACATACACAGATGCTTTGTTTCATGACATAATTAAAGAAAAATTTTCAGACATGCCCAGAGATTCTGAAATTCAGATAGCAGACAGTTTCAGAACATGGGCATGACTCAACCTGAATAAAAATTCTCATAGACACATTATAATTAATTTTACTAAAGTTAATATGAAGGAGAAAATTCTTAAAGCTGTAAGACATAAGAAAACCATTACATTCAAGGGAAAGAACATTAGAATGACTGCAGATCTCTCCACTGAAACCTTTCAATCTAGAAGAGGGTGGTCATTGACCTTTAATCTCCTTAAACAAAATAACTTTCAACCCAGGATCCTGTATCCAGCTAAACTGAGTTTCATCTATGATGGAGAAATTAAATACTTTAATGACATTCACATGTTGAAGAAATTTGCCATAACTAAACCAGCTCTTCAGGA
>CAUYPK010136467.1:0-42668 GCA_963574355.1 Loris lydekkerianus | reverse complement strand
AATATATTATTGTTAAAATTATATGCTTTTGTGTGAGTGTTTGTCTGTTTTGGCAGGTCACTGCGTGGTGTGGCTCTCTGACTCTCACAGTTTAAAATTTTGGCTCTTTGTGTCGAACTTGTTCGCCACCCCTGCTTTATTACATCTTGAAGCATTATATTCCAGATTCCAGATTGAACTTCCCAGTCATTTGGAAACCAATTCATTCTTAACTGGAGACTATATTTCCTTTCTTTCTTCAACGGGTTCTTCGACAGGAGAAAATCTTGAACTAAGCCCATAATAAGAGTACATAATTAAGTATGCAAAAAATATCTATTTAACTAATAGATTAACAGTGTACAATCTGATCACCAAATCAAGAAATACGGTCCCTGAAGAGAAATCCTGGCAAAGCCAGAAAAACTAAACTAAGATAAAGGTCTCTCTTGATCATGCTCCAAGGCCCTGATACATTGTTTGCAAATTGGAGTGGCTCACATTTCAAATTATGCATTACATTTCAAACACTACTATGCACAGGGCTGTGTAGTCCTCCGGAAGAGTTTATAATGATACAAAACATTTTTTATCATCTTCCAAGACCCTGATATGATATATTAATAGTTTGTAAGTTGGAGTCACCTGCATTTCAAACTATGCACTACATTCCAACTTCTACTATGTACAGCACTGTGTAGTCCAAAGAAAGAGTTTATAATAAGAAACCTTCCTACTAAAAGGAAAGATAATTTGATTTTACATAAAATCCCACCAGAGTAAGGCATTTACAAGTATACTGCAAGATAAAATATTCCAGAGTTAAATGGCAAACTGTTTTCTTACTATTCTGCTGAATACATTGTAACTGGGAGTCCTGTGCTTCTGAGGCACCAAGCGAGTCCTTGCCTTCAGCCATGCTGCCAGCCTGCATGCCCCAAGGGAAACTGGTTCCTGCTACCTTTACACTACAGTTCCTTGTTTTCAGGGCTCTGTAAATCAGATTAAAATGTTTGTTTTCTGTAGTTGAATAAAAGCAAATCGGCAAGCTAAGGATACAGATACTTCATACTCTGCCTTTGAAGTCCATTTCACATTAAGAGATGTAATTTCCCTCATCAAGACCAATTATAAATGAGGAGGAAGGTATGTTCATACCTTTCATGAACATACCGGGGACCAAAACACTTAGTCAACCTCGCCTGCTTTCTTACAGAAACAAATGTGCATACATTAGGTCTCATTCTAGCATGTTAAAAAAAATATAGCCATGCTCAACAAAATAAAAATATCTCTACTGTGTTTGTTCCTGCTCCCTCATACTTTAGAAATGTTAAATCCTGCTTATTAAAAAATATTAACCATCCAGATTATCAATGATACAGTTTTGCTAGGAAGAAAAAACATGGAGTCAATTTTAAAAAGGGGGTAATCAGAAAAATCTCAGCAACCCCCAATGTGGTATCTGTTCCTGCCTGCCTGGAGGTCACAGAGCCTGGCCAACTTGTCTTTATTCTGTAACTTCTGATCACTACAACCATGCGGCATTCTTACTTCCATGAGTTTACAAAAATATCTGTACACTCCCATTTCATCACCAGAGTTCAAGGATTAAATAACAAGGCCCTGGCATTGTTAAAAGAGTAAGTTTTAGAATTCACAGAAACGAGTTTGCGTTCTAGCTAAAAGACCATGAAAAGTTATTTGGCTTTTCTCTAAGCCCTGCTTCTGCACTACAGAATGAGGGGGGATGAAAATGGCCACTTCATGGCTACTGTAAAGAGTAAATAAAAACAAAGCATGAAAGGCATTTGGTCTAGCAGGTGATAAAAATATCTGGCTAGTATTATTTATGATGACAACATCCTAAAGGGCCTCACAAAGAATTTAGTGTCTTAACTTGCAAGGACGGCTAGATCAAGAAGCGAGTAATCCTAGCACATTTGATAAGGGCTGGAGAGCCCCCAGAGGCCTTGTTTCAGGGTAAGCTACCAGCAGGAGCTGTGGTCATTCTTAGAGGACAAAAAGAGCACAAAATTGTCATTAGAGTTTTGCCACCTGAGAAAGGTTTGATAAATCCTTCTCTCTCTTGATTAGACAGAAGATAGAAAGAAAAACAAGATGGGATTCCTCAACGCCCATGGAGAGTGAAGTTGGTAAAGTACATTTAATATTTTCCCAAATTTATCAAATTCCTGGGCAATGTCCCCTCAGCATCATAAATATAGGTGTTTAGACTGTTTTCAGAAATGATATGGAAGTTAACTGTATGTAGAACTAGACATCAAGCTAAAATAATTTTTAATTAGTCTTAGCTTAGAAAAATACCACAGCATTAAATCTGCAGTAATATAGCTAAACAAGGTAAAACATAAAACATCTCCAGTATTTCTTTCATGAAGGTAGGTGGATGCACCACTTTTCCTGTTGGACATTCTTGTTGATACTGTAAGGTTTTAAGGGAAGACACTATCTTCTACCTTACTAAAGTCCACATAAGAATCTAACACATGTCATACAATTCATAGCAACTAAATAATTCCAATTATAAACTAAATTTCCCTAAGCTGATTACAAAAAAAATTATGTAATAGGTCATATATACAAAAGAATAGGGCAGCCCCTGTGGCTCAGTGGTAGGGCTCTGGCCTTATACACCAAGGGTGGCGGGTTCAAACTCGGCCCCCAGACAAACTGCAACAAAAAATAGTTGGGTGTTGTGGTAGGCACCTGTAGTGCCCAGCTACTTGGAGGCTGAGGCAAGAGAATCACCTAAGCCCAGGAGTTGGAGGTTGCTGTGAGCTGTGATGCCATAGCACTCTACCAAGGGCAATAAAGTGAGACTCTGTTGAAAAAAAAAAAAAAGAATATATGCAATAAATAGGTACATTGTGAAGCATGATAATAACCCAAAACTCATGAACCTACCCCCAACTTAAGAACTAGAAAAATCACCCATATTACCTCTGTGTTTGCTGCTAATTCCCATGCACTTCTCTCAAATTCTGTTAAGGACCATGATTTCCTCACTCTTCTTCCAGAAAGCCATGTTTCTGTTGATATCCCATCTTCGTGAAGGACCTGAGACTTTAGTCTCCATGCAAGGCGCCACATGCCACTGGGGCCCAGATGCTGGCAGAGGACCCAGGACTGTGTCAGAGACAAAGGACTTCCTGACGTATAGCACAGCAGACGGTGAGAGTGCCAGGACCCTGTGTCAGTTCTGCTTGCCCCCAAATTCTATGGCGTGACGAAGACGGGCCCAGACACACACCTGCACGTGCAAAGGTGCCTTACAGAAGAAGAGCTTGGAGGTTAGGAGTCGGGATCTTTTCAAATGATCAGTAAGCAAGGCCGCCCTTTGCTAGAGAGGGAGTCACTATATCCATCTTCCAAGGCTGTTTACGATATGAACACCCTTGAAAAGGACAGCCAGTACTTCACTCAGAAGCCATATAGAAACCAGGGAGGCCCCTGGAGAACAGCCTTCTATCATTTGTTATACTTTATTACATTTTTGTATTGTATGACTGTTTTAAATCCTATCTTGAACACGGAAGCATCAGTCATATTTAAGAGCCTCTTAAAGAAACGTATTTATGTTCCCCAAAACATGTATGTTTATTGGTTGACACATATAAGGTTTATAGGTTCAGGCATTCAGAAGTTTTGAGGGACTCTTTCTGACTCGGTTTTTTTCTTCTATTAAGCAAGGACAATAATAGCTGTATATAATAAAAACTTGAAATTTAATTAGTGACTGTAAAAGATATAAAGATCTGCTGTGACGTAGAACTACAAAAATACTAAAAGTTATAGCCAGACGTGTGGCCAGTCCCCCTAAAGCTCATCTTTACAGTGAAGCCCCCATGTCACATTCTCCTATAATTTGCACCGTTTCCTCCCAAATCTGCCGGTTTTTCTATGTTACTAATGTACTGACCTCTCCTTTATATTACCCTGTAATTTATACCTTTTCTTTAAGTCCATCATATTCCCTGCATTACTAACATACTGACCTCCCCTTCATATTATCCTGCAATTTCCACCCTTTACCCGACTCCATCAGATTTCTCATGTCACTACTTATGTACTGACATCTCACAATTTGCACTGCATTTCTTGCAATTTGTACTCATTTTTCAGAAAAGGTGGGGGCAAGCTGCATTGTTCCTGTAACAGAGACTGCGGAGAGTGGGTGCTTTGGATCCCGCTGCAGCCCTGGGTCGGGGCTCCTGATTTAGGAAGGTACTAGGATATGACCAAATGTGGTGAGGTGAGGCAGACCCTCAGCTGATGGCTAACTAACTAATGAAAAGGAAGACGTGAGTTTTATTATCTTCAGGGGTTCCACAGAATGAGAAAAGTACTTAACAACTAGCTTAATTTACATTACCATATCCTTTTTTATTGTGTTCTTATGAAAGAGAGGCCTTTTCATACATTAATTTCCTAATTTCTCTCAACGTGTATCACTGCTGTTTGCCATATTCCTCCTGGCCACTCTGAAGCTACCATACTGAGTTTTAGATGAGTCACAGTCGGAGACACAAAAGGAGGCAGGGTAAGAAAGTTCCAGGTATAGAAAGCCACAGAGGCACAAGTCTAAAACTTTAGGGAACTTTAAATATTTCGGAATGGTGGGAGCACAGTGTGAGAAGGAAGGAAGTATATTATGAAGAAGGGCCCCTGGGAGGACTCTGGACACTGTAATACTCCTTGCGATTAGGAGAGTAATGGGTTCACATGTGAATGCAGAAGAATCTCTCAGACGGTGGGAGGGAGGATGTGTCAGAATGGAGATGACACCAGAGGCTGGGAATACGTGAGTAGGACAGTAAGCTGTGAGCTAGTAAGGAGATGATGAGGGCATGTACCGTGAAATGAACCGTGTCCCCCAAAACCTGCGTGGTGAAGCCCTAACCCCCACCACCTCAGAATACGACTGTATTTAGAGACAGGGTCTTCAAAGAGGTAACTGAGTTAAATGAAGTCGTACGAATAGGCCCTAATCCAATATGATGAGTATTTTTATAAAAAGAGGGCTTTAGGTCATAGATACACAAACTGAGAAGACCATGGGAAGACAAAGAGAGAAAGTGTCCATCTACAAGCCCGGGAGAGAGACCTCAGAAGGAATCAACCCCAATGACTCCTCAACCTCCAACTTCTAACCTCCAGACTGTAAGAAAATCAATTGTTTTTAAACTATTCAGTGGGTGGTACTTTGTTACGGCAAACTAACATAGCATGGATCAAGGATATTGACATGAAAAAAAAAAACTGAGGCAGACTTGGGCGGGGGTAGATTGCATAGAATTTGGTAAAAGTTGGTTATAAGTAGAAAAGAGGTTGAGTAGATGGCGATACCATCTGGGTAGATGGCGATACCATGAGCCAAGAAAAGTAATACAAGAAAGTCCCAAAACTTAGTAAGAGTCTGATACTCACCACTTCTGTTTGATTATTAAATTTGTGCCTTTTTCCAACCCTGTGGAATGTTGGTCACTTACTTAAATGGGTGGGGAGAATACTATTTCAAAAGACAGATGACCAGAAGAAAAATTCTAGCTTGCAGATGGGACATACTAACCCATGGTCTGAGCAATCTTTTCAGACAGTAATCCTTTCAGTAGATGACCCTGTGGTAACTGTGGTATGTGGTGTTTGTATTGCTTTCAGTTTTCGCAAGGTCAAGTCTAAATCCATATATTGGAAATGCATTCTATTTCAACTGCTGAGTATAGGATGAATTAATTTACTTGCTTATTTTTAAATGCGTCTACTGGCCTTTAGAAGCCATTATTTATATAAAGGTACTTTTGAACTTTACAAACAGCTACCCACCATCTGAATATTTAAAATAAGATATCGGATATGCACAAAGCAACAAGCCATATCCAAAATGAGAAAACGACAGATGAAAATTATTGCCAATTGTTTGTATTGTGTGGTCATTAAGCCAACTTCAGTATTTCTGCCCTCTTTTCTATAGTTTCACTTTTTCTCATTTTGTTCATATTCTAAACAAATGTTAGAATCATGCCTTTTATTTTCTACTTCCTAAATAAATTCTCAAAAGTTATTTACTAAAAAAAAAAAATCACTGTCAATACCTTTGTATTTTATATTTTAAATCATTCTTATAGATTTCTTTTTATTATATTGCATTAAAATGTATTTTCTAAAAATGTTAAACAAGTAAATATCTAACTTTATTTATTATTACTTTATATAAAGAATGTAGAGTACATTTTACATAGCAATTGTTATCTGTACTCTGGGCAGTTATTTTAATGATTATTATAATCCAGCGTCTCACTTTTTAAAAAACCGAGCCTAAAAGACAATAACAAATGATAATAATTTATCTTCAACATCTTTGAGGTCTGAATTCACTTCCCATCTTGGCTCTTCTTGTTTTCACCTTGTACCTGATTATTTTACAAGGCATATGTCTCTTTCTGCCTTTAATTGCTTTTTGTACTTCCTTGTTCATTTTTTTAAATTGCTTGTTGCTAAGCAATGTGCATAACATTAGGGTATACATTCATTATCTTTGAACATTGTCTACTTGGTATTATTTTCCTCTGTTACTTTACCTTACTTGAACTGACCCAAACTGTACTTTCTACCTTCTTTGGGCCTTTTCTTTGCCAAAACATGTTCCCCCATCTTCCTGTCCTTTGATCATTACTCAATAGCAATTGTATTCAGTATTTGGCCCTATTTTTTTCTCTATTTTGTTACGCTCTGGTGGATGAGTTTTATATCCTATGACTGTTTTTCTCTTTAGTCTACTCTCTTTGTCTTACTTCTTTCTCTTGTAGCTAAAGACATTAGAAAGACACCTCTTTTACAGAATTTAGGTCACCTGCTATTATTTTACTTTTATCATTTTTGCTACTCCAGATGTTGGTTCCTTTCAGTACCATAGCATGTGTTAATGGTCTCTTCCTGACATCCCTTCTTTACCTTAGTGATTACAACAATAAGTATGGCATAATCCTATAAAACAAAATTCCTTACTTAGCTTAAGTTTGTTTTATTTTTTGATGAGTTACAAATAATTTATTTAGTTATGATGAGCAGTCCCCTAAAGAAGCAATCAGCCAAAAACAACAACAAAAAACACCCCACCCTTTTAAGCCCTTACACACATATGCCATAACTTTCTTTTATGTATGTCTGAATAAATATTTTTGAAGAACACTAAGAACATACTTTACTTTTGCCAAACCAAATTAATCTGTAGGCTGACTTACACGGCTGGGCTCATATGCATTCTTATTCCTATTATTATACTTGGAGACAATAATTTCTAAGAAAGGTATGAAAAGGTTTATGATTCAAGATTACCTGATGTTCACTCTGACTATAACCTTAAAAAGGTCCTGCTTTTTCTCATTATAAACAGTGATGCTTCCGCCCACAGGGATGTCACAGAAAACTTGAAGCAAAACTCATTATGTTTAAACTCTCCAGAACAAACAGAAACATCAGATATGTGTATGGATGCCCGTGTTAGTTTAGTGTATCTTTTTTTGGCCTATTAATAGTTTTCCAGTTTCCACTTATTCTAAATGTTGCGGGTGTACCTTTCTGAGTATTTATTGTGTGACTCTGTTGTGTTCTGGATGTTCTTCAAAATTCTTATGTTGAAACCTCATCATCAGTGTGATGGTGTTAGGAGGCTGGACCTTCAGAAAATTAGGTGATGGGGGCAGAACCCTCATGGATAGGATCAGCGCCCTTATAAAAGAGGCCCTAAGAGTTTTCTTGCCCTTTTCTGCCACGTGAAGACATAGCAGGAAACAGGCCCTCATCAGACACCGAATTTGCCGGTGCCTTGATCGTGGACTTCCCAGCCTCCAGAAGGGTGGGAGATAAACTTCTGTTGTTTACAAGGTTCCTAGTCTATGGTACTTTGTCATAGCAGCCGGAATGGACTAAGACAGAGGCTTTTCTCTTGAATATAAAGGATTGAAAGGGCTCGGATTTAACTGACATCATATGCAAAGGTTATAGTATTTTAAACTAACCCTAAATTGAAAATTTGCTTCCATTTTTCTTTACTTTTAAGGGTGGTTTATAATTAGTTGAAAAATAACGATGAAAGCTAAATAATAAAATGGAAAAATATTAATTACTTAATAGAAAACAAATGATAACAACATGCCAGTTGTGTCTACCTATAAGCTCTATGGCCTTGTGAGAGGCAGTGTAGTTAAGAGTACAGGCTTGGGGGTTAGTCTGGTTCTTATCTTGGCTATTTCATTAAAAAAAAAACAAAAACCTCACATTATTTCCTCTCCATAAAAGGAAATGAGGCAAGTAGGGTATAGTGGTTAAGAATGCAAGCTCTGGAGCCAGACTATCTGGGTTGAATTCTCATTTGACCAACTCATGTAGCTATCTAAATGCGTCTGGAAAGTTATTGGACTTCCACACCTCCCTTTCCCAAAAAGAATAGAACTTACCCAGAACCTCTCCTTTCCCTTGACCCTAGATGGTGGTCCCCTTTCCTGAGAGCATAACTCTTTAGAGTCTGCTCATGGGTAAGACCCCTGGTCTATCAGGTCCCCACTGCTGGGTGGCCCCAGAGAAATTACAAACCTGCATGCCACCCTATCTTGTGGTCTCCAAAAGCATTCCCGCTAAAGTGACAACCCCAATTACTTGCTTTCTTATCACCTTATTTCTTCACACTTAGAATAACTGGTGATTATATGTTAGCTAGTTTACCTGTTTCTCTTTTGTTTTGCCAACTAATGTTATAAAGCAAAACTGTCTCATTCACAGTATATCCCCATGCCTAGCCAAGTGTAAAAAGTAATAGGTATCACAATAAATACTTACAAAAAGAATAAGTGAAAGGATGAATGATTATGCTCTTTATCAGCCTCAGTATTTAGAGATATAAAAAAATCTCAGATTCTCCACAATCCACTATCAACCTACCAATAAAAAGTTATATCTAACCTGCTTTTAGAGCTATTTATATTTTGGTCTACTAATCAGGGGTCCTCAAACTCCACATGAGGCGGTGTGATTGTATTTGTTCCCGTTTTTTTTTTTTTAACTTCAAAATAAGATATGTGCAGTGTGCATAGGAATTTGTTCATATATTTTTTTAAAACTATAGTCTGGCTCTCCAACGGTCTGAGGGACTATGAACTAGCCCCCTGTTTAAAAATTTGAGGACCTCTGGGACTCTGCTTTATGTCTTAGAACTAGCAGATTGCTTTTTAATTTCATATTAACATGAGGGTACAAATGACTAGGTTACAATGTTTGCATTTGTTAGGTAAGGTCCCTGTTGAAGTTGTGTCCTCCACCTAGGAGGTGTGTCATATACTCTTACACTGTGCCCATTAGTTAGAAGCACACCAATCCCCTTCTCTCCTCCCCAGAACTAACATATTTTGGAATTCTATTACCAAGTATACAAAGTATTTTCTAAATTTTACTTGTCTTAAGTTTACCTTTATCAAAGAGTCAAGGTACGAAGTGCGTACAATTGAACACAATAATTTCAAACTTCAGCCTATAACTTGAATGAGTAATATTAAACTTAGGTACATGTATGCCTAGGGCTACATAGACATGATAGTATTATTAGAATCAATTACCAGAGCTTCAATTATTATCTACTGCATCACATCACACTAATAAGGTAGAAAAGTCATATGATCATGTCAATATAAGCAGAAAGAAAAAGCATTTAGTGAAAGTCAATATCTATTCACTATAAAAATTTCTTGTAAAAGTAGGAGTTCTCTTAATCTCATAAAGCCTATATCTACCCCTCAAAAACAAAACACAATATATCTGCAAACTCCATATTTAAGGTGAAATACTGAAGTCCTCCCCTCCCCTACCCTACCAAGATAGGAAAGAAAGAAGACACCTGCTAGCATAATCTACATTCACCACTCTGTAGGAGGCACTTGCCAATGCAATAAGAAAAAGAAACCAGTAACATCAGAATGGAAGAAAATAAAACTACTATTATTTGAAGATGACATGATTGCATGACTAGAAGATATTAAAGAGTATAAGCTATTAAAATTACTAAGAAAAAAACTATCAGAATTAGTAAGTTAATTTAGTATTATTTTCTGTACGTCTGTGTTTGTAATCCCCCCAATTCTATGTTGAAGCCCTAAACCCCAATGTGATAGTATTTAGAGGTGGTGCCTTTGGGAGGTAATTTGGTTATGAAGATGGGGAACTCATAGGCATTAGTGCCCTTGTAAAAAGAGGAAGAAATCTCCTCCCAGCACACACCAAGGAAAGGACCTGTAAGCACACAACAAGGAGGCCGCCACCTGCAGGCCAGGAGGAAAGCTCGCACCAGAACCTGACCATCAGTACCCTGATCACAGACTTCCCAGCCTCAAGGAAATACATTTCTGTGGTTTAAGCCACCCAGTCTATGCTGTTTTGTTATAAAAGCCAGAGTAGACTAACATTTAGCAATGCTGCCGACAGAAGACGGGCATATAAAAATCAACTGTGTATATGTTTGTCTCAAAAAAAAAAACCAAACAAAGTCTTACTATGTTGCCCTCAGAAGAGTGCCATGATGTCACAGCTCACAGCAACCTCAACCTCTTGGGCTGAAGCGATTCTCTTGCCTCAGCCTCCCAAGTAGCTGGGACTACAGGCACCCGTCACAACCCCTTTTGTTGTTTGTTCTGTTTTGTTTTAGCAGGCCCAGGCTGGGTTTGAACCCATCAGCCCAAGTGCATGCAGCCGGCACCTTAACCACTGAGCTACGGGTGCCTAGCCTCAACTATGTATCTGCATAAGTAGAAAATGAAATTTTAATATGTCTCATGCAACTTTAAATAAAATATCTAGGAATTAGCTGAGAAAATATGTATAGAACTTTTACAATAAAATTATAAAATCATAAGAATAATTAAAGAAGACCTTAAAAAATGAAATAAGACACCTATTCACATACTGGAAACTCAAAAATTTTGATATTGTCAATTCTCTCGAATAGACTAAAGGTTCTATATAAATTCAATTTAAAAAAACCAGCATGTTTTGGCTTTGGGTTGGTTATTTTGAGGGGATGGGGGAAGAGGACATTTAAAATTTACTCCAAGTTTTAAAATTTGTAAGGGAATGCAATGGGCTAAAAATAGCCAAGATAATTCTGAAGAAGACAGAAAGCTCTAGCATATGTTATTACCAGACATCAAGATATAAAGACATGTAATTTAAAGAGTGTGATATTGGCACAAGGATAGAGAAATAGACTCATGAAACATAACAGAGAAGAGTTCAGGCTAGAGTTATTTCTGAAGTTTCCGATCTGAAGGTAGGCTGCAGGCAGAATTCCATCTTCCTGAGGAGACCTAAATCTTTTCTCTTAAGGCCTTCAACTGATTAGATGAGGCCCACTCACATTATAAAGGGAAATCTGCTTTACTCAAAGTCTACTGATTAAAATACTAATCACAACTTAAAATATTTTGACTGGTTTTTGACTCAAAACTGGGCATCATAGCCTAGCCATATTAACATGTAAAATTAACTGTTACACTTAGGTTAGACAAAGATTTCAAAGATAAGATAAAAGTGCCAATCATTTAAAAAAACAGATAAATTGAATTTTATTAAAATAAAAACACTTTTGCCTTTAAAAGAAAATGAAAACAAATGTCAAAAACTGCAACTTGTATGCAGAATATATGAAGATCTCTTATAACCCAGAGCTTTAAAAAATAAAAAAACAATATAAATATGGGCAAAAGATCTTACACACACTTCATTAAAGAGATATGGATGGCACACAAGGACAAGAAACAATTGTTTAAGTCATTAATCATCAGAGAAGTATAAATTAAAAATACAATGAGGTACCACTATGTACCTATGTTAGCCAAAAAAAAAAGCAAAACAAAAAATTAACAACACCAAGTACCAGCAACAATGTGCAGTAGCTCTTATTTCCCTAGTGCTAAAGCAAAATGATACAGCTGCTTCACAAAGAGTTTACTAAGAATAGATTTTAAGTGTTCCTACCACAAATACACGCGCATGCATGCACGTGCTCATACACATGTGCACACACACGCATATACAAACGTGCACACAATCATGTGAGGAAACATATATGATAATTAGCTCAGTTTAGCCATTTCACAACGTACACATATTTCAAAACATCATACACAATAAATATACACAATTTTTACTTGTCAAATAAATTAAAAATAAATATAATTAATGAAAAGAATAAAACAAATTGATAAGTAGAAATAATTAATAAAAAGATAAGTTTGCCAGCTTTTTATAAATTTAAAACATACTTCCATCAGGTGACCCAGAAATCCCAGAAATAAAAACATATCCACACCAAGACCTAAACACAAATGTTTATATAGCAGCATGATTCATAATTGTCCCAAACTGAGAACAACTCAAATGTCTATCAACTAGTGAGTGGCTAAACAAACCATGTGACAGCCACATAACAGAATGCTAGTCAGTAATTAACAGGAACCAACCACCAATGCAACAACATGGATGAATCTCAAATGCATTGCGGTAAATCAGAGAGGTCTGACACAACAGAATACATACAGTATGACTATTTATACTACGTATGACATTCTGAAAAGGGCAATAATATAGGGACAGAAATCAGATCGGTGGTGAGCAGAGGCTGGGAGTAGAGGAAGGGAAATGAAAAGGTTAGAAATCGTGTTCTGTATGTCAGTTGTGGTGTTGTGTACATAAATGTATATATTTGTCAAAACTCATATATAACTGTACACCTGCTATTAGTGAATTCTACAATATGTACATGATCCCTCAACAAACCCAACTCAAAAATAATGGCAGTGAAAGTAAAAACAATAAAAAAAAGTGCATTAGGATAAAATTTAGAGGGAAGATCAATAGAAATATGGGGTTTAAAAAAGATATAAAACTTTAAATTGTTAAAGAACTTGTTCACAGAATTTTAAGTGCTTGTTCACACATTTTTAAAGAAAAATGATGAGCATCAAATCACTATAATATTTAGATTCCACTAGATACATTTAAAAAGATTGATATTTCATTTTTTAAAGTCAGTATTTACAATACACTGGAAATTATCTACTTTGACACCATTTACACTTACTTTGAAAAGTTTTACTTATCCATCTAAAAATGCACCTGGAAGCGCATTGTTTTTAAGATCCTTCCAGGGGACTACGAAGGTCACTGCTCTACAGCATAGCTTCCCCAAACCCTGCCACAGGTGCCACAGTGTAGCACTATAAGAGCCCAAAGTGTCTTCAGCAGACAGGCAATTTGCCCTCAGCTAAAAACAACTTGTCCATTTACTTAAATCTGCTTTACAAATACTCTCATTGTCTATGGGTGTCATAAGGTGGAAAAGATCATGAAACACTGCCCTAAAAAAATTCTTGCACAGGTACACAAATGGAAAGGTTCTAGAAAGCTTAGTGTAACATCAATTAAAATAGTGAATAATTGAAAAAAACTTATGTATTGTTCAACAGGAGATTAGCTAAATAAAACGTAGAATCACTTTTCAATGAAGTTTTACATAGCAATGAAAGTGAATGAAGTACAACAGCTATACCATATCACTATAGGTGGATCTCAAAAATTGAATGTTCAGTGAAAAAAATCAAGGTGCTGGTTATATATAACATTGTGTGTATGTGTGTATGATCTGAAAACATGCAGAACAAGATAACATTATCTATAAATAAATACCTACTCTACAGTTGTAAGAAAACATGCCCAAGATTGATATATACTGAAATATAGATTGTGGTGCTATCTAGACACACAAGGAACAGAATCAGGGAAGGATGCCTAAAGATTTTCAACTCTGTGTAACATTTTATTTCTTTAAAAACCTGAAACACTAGCACTCTGGGAGGCAGAGGGAGGAGGAGCACCTGAGCTCAGGAGTTCAAGAGCAGCCTGAGCAAGAGCAAGACCCCATCTCTACTAAAAAAGTAGAAGAAGTTAGCAGGGTGTAGTGGTGGATGCCTGTCGTCCCAACTACTAGGGAGGCTGAGGCAGGAGGATTGCTTCAACCCAGGAGTGTGAGGTTGCTGTGAGCTAGGCTGATGCCAGCTAGCCTGGGGCAAGAGTGAGACTGCCTCAAAACACAACAAGAACAAATATGATGAAGTCACAGTGGCCAAAATCTAAGTGTTGCTTTGTATTATTCTTTATACTTTTCTGTGTTTAAAATATTTCTTTCAGTGGACACAAAAAGATCAAGGTACATTCTTACCTTGAAAGTTAACAACAGACCTGGTTTTATTACAGTTTTGATGTTTTATAGCAGGTACATGATTCTCAGATAGAGCCCAAAGAATCAGAATACTTAATCAATTCTAGAAACTAAATATGCCTACTGTTAACTTTTTAGTTAGCTGATTATTATTAAACCCAACGTCAGTCTGAATACCCTCTTTACGTCCTCTGTAACCCAAAGAAACCTGCACAGGTTTGAATTAATTAAGATCAAATATCATATCTAATATAAATGCCTATTTTTTTTGCAGTCTTTAATAAATTAATTCACTGACTTATTCAACAAGGACTACATGACCATATGCTTTGTGCTCATCTGAACATCCAGAGGTATTCAAGACAGAACAGATACCTCTGCTGTCAGGAAGCTTTACAGTCAAGCATGATGAATAGACAATCAGCAAAGAGACAAAAGATCCTTTCCGAGATCTTTAAGTTCTATGAATGATATAAAACCAGGCAACAGAGATGTATGGGGATGGGGTGAAGCCACTCTGGACAGGGAAGGCCTCTGTGATGATGTAATGTTTAAATAGGGAGCTACAAACTCAATGACCTGAAATAGAAGTTAGCAAATGTCTCAAACAACCAGACACACATGATCACATGAACATAATGAATTACACATAAGCCTTCTAAGCCTGTAAGAACTACAAAGGCCATTTATCATCAGGAAGTAGTTTGAAGTTTCAGAATTATTTTTAAAAAGTTAAAACTAGAAATAGCTTATCTCCTATCCATGAACATTGAAATAAATGTCACATCTCAGTCATACAGCATGACTTTTTATGTGATATTTAAGTAAAACCAATATTAAGGTACAAAACCGAGATAAAATAGCACTGAAAATAAAATAACAATAATCGTGAAGGTTATTTACTGAAAGACACCAGTAAAAATCAACCTTTTCCTAACACATGTACCGACCATTCAGAAAGAACAGCGGATTGTAAATATATTCTTGGGAACAGGTGTTAAGGAATAAAGAAAGCAAACTTAGGCAGAGATCAAAAAAGCAGGTGCCCATGAACAGTAAAATAATATTACAGTAAGACATTAAACATCTGTATTATATTTCAGCACATGTGTTAACAGTTACATTTTTCTTGAAGCTATAATGTATTTTCTTGGGAATGGATACAGTAAATAGTGGATCATTCCATTTCATAAAAAAAAAATCTAAAGTATACTCATAGAGAGGCAATCTCTTAGTTATTAGCTATATCCCAGATGGCCATCTAGGGACATTCGAACACCACTCCCTCAAGTCATTGTCCAATACACTGAGGTAGACAAAATGGCCAGTACAGTGATGAGAATGACAAGGAAGGAAATAAAACAGCAAATGCTGTTGTTGTGGTCTGAATGTTTGTGTCCCCTCCCACCCCAAATTCCTATGTTAAAATCTACTCACCATTGTGATGATATTGGGGGCGGGCCTTTGAGAGATAATCAGGGGATCATGTGGTTGAGCCCTCATGTATGGGATCAGTGCCCTTATGAGGGGCTGAGGAAACTAGAGTTCTTCCCTTCCACCATGTGAGGACACAGCTAGAAGGTACCATCAATGAACCAGAAAGCAGGCTCCCACCAGACTCCTTATCTGCCGGCTCCTTGCTTTTAGACTTTCTAGTCTCCAGAGGTGTGAGAAACAAATGTCTGTTGTTTATAACCTACACAGTTACAGGATTTTTGTTATAGTAGACCAAACAGACTAAGCTGTCCTGTCCGTATTTATAAACCATGATACTATGATACCTTCTCTGTTTGCAATTCGAATTGCTACGTCTTAGAAAATATGAAAAGGAAATACAGAAAGAACAGTGGATGTGCATTAGTGGTCAAGGACCAGGCAAACCTGCTTTGGATATGGAAGTAAAAATAATTCAGATTCTCTAATCTAGGAACACAGAAGCTGAGAAAAGCCTATGAGATCAGGAAGGCTTTGCATGTGATCATTAGAATGATTTTCCAAATTTGAAAATTAAGATCCATGAAACAATATTGAGGATTAAAAGGGATTATATGAGGATGATTTCATTTAATCTCAGTTTTATGGAAATGTATGGAACATCTTATCCATGAGGTGAGACAAAGTGAAAATAATTCTCAAAAAAATCCAATAAGGCATCTGATAAAATCATGGATTCTTGAATCCTGCTTTGCTACTTACTCACCATGCAACCTTCAGTAAGTTTCTTAACCTGTCTGTGCCTCATTTCCCCATCTATGAATGGTTGCTTTGAGGATAAAATGAGGGAAGGACTTAGAACAGTGCTTGCCACACAATAAGTGCTTAAAAACCTTCAGCCATAGCTCATGTGTATAGAAGAGTTAAAACAGGCTGATAACTATCCTGCTTATTAGGTTGGCATCTGGGAATTTAGATTTCAGGAATGTTCCAACCACCATGAACTGATAAGAGTTGATCACTATGTTTAAAATGGTTTGTGCAAACAATATGGCTGGAAACCTGCTTTACTTCTAGAATTTTGGTACATGCCAGGCAGAAAATGCCTACGTGTTCTACCTACAATGAAAACCCTGGGCACTGAGTCAAGAGTGAACTTCCTTGGTTGGCAACATTTCACAGGAATGGTCACAACTTGCTGCTGGGGGGATTAAGTGTGTTGTGTGTGACTGCAGTGGAGGACACTTGGAAGCTTGCACCCGGTTCCCCCTGGACCTCATTCCATGTGCTTTTCCCTTCGCTGAGCTTGCTTGGTGTCCTTTGACTGTAATAAATCACAGCCATGAGCATGATTATATCTGAGTCCTAGGAGTCCTAGCAAATCGTCAAACCTAGTGCTGGTCTTGGGGACCTATCGACACACTGGGGCATAGTAAATCAATTATTTTATAGTGGATATAAGTACAGTTAAAATGCATTTAAATAAATCTTGAAGTCAAGTTCAAGAAAAGTGATTTTTAGATATAATGCCTTGATAAAAACAGAAAACACTGCATGGTTTCTTCTCATAAATAATGGATATCATAAAAATGTTCAGCTTCAATGACACCGTCTTTAAATTATAACACTGTTTTCTAATACTATGCTTTATGCCATATGAAAATAAATATTTAGCTTACATCTTCTAAATGACATTCAATGTAATAGCAATAAATGGTCATAAATATTTGGTCACATCGTTCAAATAGGAACAGAAGATAATGCTCAACTAAAATGCCAAAATTACTACACTTTAGAAATGTGTCACTAATTTTATATATTTTCTACATCCCTTACAAGTAAATGGTTAGTGCTTTCCAACACTTCATAAATCTTATGGGCTACCCAACAAATCAATATTTGGAAAACAGAACATAGAATGAAAACTTTGAGCAAAAAAGTATTTAATAATAGATGTTTGTTTCTGTTTTTGGATGGTCAGATCAATTCCACCACTAAAAAAACTAAAAATGCTGGATAAGACATTAAAACAAAAATACCTTAAAAGCACTGAAGAGTTTAAAAAAATAAAAAAAAAAGAAATTAGGGAACTGCCGGACCAAATTCTTGGGGTAGCTTGACCACTTTCCCCCTGAAGGCACTGGCTCATAGTGTGTCCTTGAGTTTTGGGGTTTGCTAACTTCATGCGAGGAAGAGGCCAGAACTCAAGATCCCAGGCTTGCCCAAGACAAATCATCTCACAGGATACTTTCCCTACATTAAACTAAAACCAAAAAGCTACATGAAAGTTCCCCTGTTGCTGAGCAAAGTAGCAAAGGATAAATGAAAGAAAAAGTAACGAGCCATCCTGGAGAAGTTAGGACTGTTGACTGGCCCTCACACAGACTGGGGCCCTAGATCTAAGCACACCTTCCCAGGAGAGAAACTCCCACCTGTGGATTTGTTTTAACATGGTCCCATACTGACCGTGCTTCAAGGAGCCTGGCGGAAACAAGCCATTCTAAGGAGTCGTCTTTCATCTTGGCCCATGGAAAATACCCACAAATTGTTTTTCAAGGTCAGGCAGCTCCAGAAAGTCAAATACAAAGAAGTTTAAAAGGAAACAAATCCCTCTGAGCAAGAACCAGCAAAAATCATTCCATGTGGACTATAGTTTCTATGTTTAAAAGCTTGAAGTGTCTTCAGGGAATAATAAACTATAAAATGTGACATAGAGGATTTTAATAAATATTTGGTTATAACCTTTTAATACTTTTGTACATTTACTTCATTTAAAATATTTAAGAGTTTGAGATGCCATGGTATAAATTCGAGTTTTTTTGTTGTTTTTTTTTAAGAGACAGAGTCTCACTTTGTCGCCCCCAGTAGAGTGCAGTGGCATCACACAGCTCACAGCAACCTCCAGCTCTTGGGCTTAGGTGATTCTCTTGCCTCAGCTTCCCGAGTAGCTGGGACAATAGGTACCCAACACAACACTTGGCTATTTTTTTGTTGCAGTTTGGCTGGGCCGGGTTTGAGCCCACCACCCGCAGTATATGGGGCTGGAGCCACAGGCACCACCCTAAATTAGAGTTTTTAAAGCAGCAGAAAATAACACATTTTCAAAAGCAAGAAGTTTCTGATGATGTATGTTTATAATTTAAACTTTTTTGTTTTTGAGACTAAGTCTCACTTTGATGCCCTTGGTAGAGTGCCGGGGTGACATAACTCACAGCAACCTTAACCTTTTGGGCTAAAGTGATCCTTTGCCTCAGCCGCCCAAGTAGCTAGGACTATAGGAACCTGCCACAATGCCTGGCTATTTTTTTAGAGACTAGGTCTCACTCTTGTTCAGGGTGGTCTCGAACCCATGAGCTCAACCAATCCACCTGCGTCAGCCTCCCAGAGTGCTAGTAGTATAGGCATGAGCCACGGTGCCTGGTTATTTAAACATATTTAAGTGATAAACTTTTCAAGGTAATATTTTCTACTGAAATAGTAAAATCTTTTACCAAATATAAAAAAGGGAAATTCTCCCTAACTCACTGTATAAGGCCATTATCCCCTGGATACCAAACAAATCAAGAGAGCAAAATTACAGTTCTATTTCAAGTCATATATACACAGACACCCATTCACACACACACATGCAAGTATCCTAAGTAAAATGTTAGCAAACTGAATCTAACTGTACATGAAAAAGAAAACAGCATGACCTAACTTGGTTTATACCAAAAATGTAAAAGATGAATTGATATTAAAACTATACACACATACATGTCAATCACCACATTAACAGATCAAAAAAAATCATCTCAACACAGAAAAAGCATATAATGAAATTTAATGTCCATTCTCGATTTTTTTAAAAAAAGCTCCTGATAAGCTAGATGGGAACTTAATCTGATAAAGGCTCTAACTATAAAACACCTATAGCTCTGATCAAATTAAGTGATAAAATGTTGAAATCTTTCCCCCAGAGTTTCAGAATAAGATGCTATCACCACTATAAGCCCTAGCCAGTGTAAGCAATTCAGGAAATAGAAATAAAAAATATAAAGACTGGGCAGGAAGGAAGAAAATGGTTGTTATTTTCCACTGATACCATTATCCATGTAGAAATACTCTTAAAAATCTACAAATTTAGCAAAGTTGTTAGACATAAGATCAATACACAAAAGACAACTTCATTTCTCTTTGTTTCTATAAATAATTTTTTTTTTTTTTTTTTTTTTTTTGAGACAGTCTCAAGCTGTCGCTCTTGGTAGCGTGCCATGGCGTCACAGGTCACAGCAACCTCAAACTCTTGGGCGTAAGTGATTCTTTTGCCTCAGCCTCCCAAGTAGCTGGGACTACAGACACCTGCCACAAGGCCCAGCTATTTTTCGGTTGTAGTTGTGATTGTTTGGCAGGCCTGGCCTGGATTCGAACCTGCCAGCTCTGGTGTAGTGGCTGGCACCCTAGCTGCTGAGCTATAGGCTCCGAGCCATGTTTCTATAAGTAATTTTAAAAACATAATTTTCAAAAGCTACCATTTATAATAGCAATAAAAATCATAAAATATATAGAATTAAATCCAACAAAAGAAAAAAATCTGTCTGCAATATAGGGTTGTGATTAAAAGCATGCACTTTATATCAAGGCATCTTGAGTTAGTCCTGCCTCTGACATTTACTGGCTGGGTCATCTCCAGTGAGCCAGTCAACCTCTCTGTGCCTCGGCTTCCTATGTGCAATATCTTGTAATAATAGGATCTACCTCAAAAGGTTGTTGTAAAGACTGAATATAAAGTAACTGAACAGGGTCTGGCACACAGGAAACACTGTATAAATAAAGACAACTATGATTATGATGGTAATAGTAGTGTGATAGTATAGAAAATTATGAAAATTTTCCAAAATGTTGTTTTTACAGTCTAATACAGCGGTTCTCAATGTATGGGTCGTGACCCACAGGAACTGTATTAAAGGAGCACGGCATTAGGAAGGTTGAGAACGCTGGCCTAATACCTAATTAAATGAAAAACATATCATATTTATAGGTAGGAGGATAATATTAGTAAGATGTCAATTCTCCAGAGATTGATCTGTAAATTCAACATTAATTGAAATGTGATCAGAGTTTTTGCTTTTAACAAGCTGGATCTTGAATTAATATGGAAAAGCAAATAGTTGGAAATAATCAATATACTGCATTATTAGAAGAAAAGTAAAGAAGGAGACTTACCCTGCTGATATTAAGATTTTATGAGGACAGGGAAATATCTGTGCAGGGACAGATTAAGTGACAGTGGAACAGAACAGAAAGTGCAGGAACGGGCAGCATAGCAGAACAGTAGAGGAAGAAGGACACACTCAGTAATAAAATGTCGGTTATCTGCAGGGGAAAAAAGAAAAATTGGCTTCCTGATACCACGTCATCCTCAAAAATAAATTCTAGACGATTAAGACAATTCAGGATTTAACTGTCAAGAGCAAAAGGGTTAATGAAGAAAATAAAGATTATATCTCTTTGACCTTAGTTGGGGTAATGAAGAGCTTCTTAAATATGACACAATCACGTTAACTACAAGAAGATTCATAAATTCAACCAAACTAAACTGACAAAATATTTGTACCCAGAACATAAAGAACACATTCAAATCAAGGGAAAAATAGGTAAAAACCATAAATAGATATATGTCACAGAAGAAACCAACACACAGGAAGAGAAATGACAGACAACTCCCTATTAATCAGGGAAACACAAACCAAGCCCATAATGAGATACCAGACCCACTAGATTGGGGACGATGAAGAAGTCTGACAATGCCAACAGTTGGAGAGGAAGCAGATCAACAGAATTCCTCACACGCTGCTGGCAGAATGTAAATTGATATGAATAACTGGAAATACCATTTGGCATTACAATATTTTGTCATTATCTAAGTAAACATTTGCATTCCCCACGACTCAGCAATTCTTCTCCTATGTATATATCAAAGAGAAACACTTGCTCAGGGGCATCAGGAGTTATCATACAAGAGTGTTCTTATAGCATTATTAGTCATGGCAAAAACGAACAAAATTGGGGGGAATACTAAATGCCTAGCAATAAAACAATAGACAAATTGGGGCAAATCCATGCAATCGATTATACATTTTAAATAAGTGAATTATTATAACCATAAAACAAGGATAAATATATATTTTTTTGGCAGTTTTTTTTTTTTTTTTTTTTTCCGGCCAGGGCCAGGTTCGAACCCACCACCTCTGGTACATGGGGCTGCTGCCCTACTCCTTTGAGCCACGGGCGCCACCCAAAACAAGGATAAATATTAAAAACATTGCTGTTTAAAAAAAAAAAAAAAAGGCAAGTCACAATGACCACAGACATTCGACACTTTTTAAAAGTAAATTTAAAAGTGAGGACGTTTAAACAGCTTAAACAGTAGGGAAATAGCTGACTTTCCCATCTCTGATGTTTATGCACTGTCCTACACAATGATACTCTGATGTTTATGCCTTGTCCTACACAATGACAAGGAAACACAAGAATATTCACTGCAGCATCACTTGTGATAATAACAAGTACATCCATCAACAGGAGAATTGATATGAAAATTATGGCACGTATACAAAGAAAAAAAAATGTTCTAGGGAAAACTTCCTTTTCCCCGTCTTTTAAAAAATTTCCATGCAGAAAGACCTTTCTTGGAGCCAAATTTCTAGCTACTCACTCTTCCTAGGGAAGTGACTTCTCTAATTTGTGCCCACTCCTTTTCTCTCTGAGAGCCACCTGCTGAGGGATGGGACATAGATGTCATTGTGCTTATCAATGCCACAGGGCAATGGTACTACCTCATGGGGGTAGTCCTGGGTAAACTACAACCTATGATTGGAAGGGTCAACCTGCTTAATTTGGGCTATATTTTAGCAAGCTCATCCCTCTGATAGAGCTGTATCACTAATAAAGCTAAAATTTCTATCTGCTACTTTATTACAGTCTATTTCTCAATCAATTCTAAGTAGCAAAATAGGGTGCTAGCTATTGTGCCCCCTCAAGTCCCAACAGAATACTATACACCAGGGAGAATATGTGAAGGATAGACGTATCAATGTGGAAAAGTCTGGAAAATATAACGACAAGGGAAAAACCAATTTGCATTTATGTAAGGTTTAAAAATAAGGAAAACAATCCTACGTATTTAGTGAAGATATACAATTTTGCATAAAATATTAGGACACACATGAACAACTAAAAAATTCGTAACAGTGCTAATCTCTGGGGCAGAGGAAGGCTAATGCAATCAGCAGGTGCAAACTGGGGGCTTCAACCATGATTAGAAGGGCATTTTTTGTTTCTTAATCAGGGAGGAACATACTATATGGACTATTTTTTTTTTTCCCTCAAATAATGCATATCTATGTACACACACACGGCCATACCACATATACATATACATATACAAGAAAATAAGAAGCAGAACTGAAAAAGCCACGAGAGCTGCCTGAAATGTCCTGCCCCATCACATCCAGGCTTTGTCAGCTTTTCTCCAGAACCCTCTGGAACACAGCCAGTGGGAAGAGAGATCGGTATGCCTAGAGATAGATACTAAATGTGGTATTGGCTTCTATAGCCTTATTCTAAACAGGAGGAAAATCTATGAAGCCACAGAATCAGGGAGAGTTAAAAAGAATATAGCAAAACTAATACGCAAGGAGTAGAATTACTATCAGCAAATCATGGCAAGACTCCTAGAACTTTTCTTTTGCCATAATGAAACCTAAACTACCACTTTTTTTCCCCCTTTTTTAATAACAGAGTCTTTTTATTAATTATCTCTGAAGTAGGATTCAATAACTGCTCTCGGTAATGCATTTCAATGTCTTATAAATCACTGGAAAGTTTAATTCAGTGGAAATTTTAAGTCAGTATATTATGACTACATATGGTCTGAAGACACAGCGAAAGGAAATAGTCTATATTATTTCCTGATCCTCTAGTGTAAATCAGACATCTTGAATCATAACCATCATAACAGAAAAGAGTCTATGAATCTGTGTTGCTTCCTTTAAGAGGATATATATATATTTCTAACTTCCATATATTTCGTTAAACCGTTCATTTTTGAGAATTTCCTTTATTCCTCCCAGAATAAGGTATTCAAATGATAACACTTTGGCCTGATGCACAAGCAGGCCTCAAGATAATGTTTTCATGTCTTGTTTGTCTAATGCAGAGGAACAAGTGAAGACAATGTTAACATTACAAATCACTGACATTTAGACTAGATATTTGGCCCTTAATATCATTTTACTACCTGGAAACTAAGGTTAATAAGTAAGATGATACAAACGGTAGGTGCTCACTAACTGAAATAGTAAACATAATACAGGAAAGTTGCTTTACAGTGAAAGCCTATCACAATTTCTTTCTTTCTTTCTTTCCTTCTTTTTTTGAGACAGAGCCTCCAGCTCTTGCCCTGGGTAGAGGCAGTTGCCTCACAGCTCACAGCAACCTCCAGATCTTGGGCTTAGGTGATTCTCTTGCCTCAGCCTCCCAAGTAGCTGGGACCACAGGCGCCTGCCACAACACTCGGCTATTTTTTTTTTTTTTTAAGTTGTATTTGTCATTGTTGTTTGTCAGGCCTGGGCTGGATTCGAACCCATCACCTCTGGTGTATGTGGCTGGGTGCCTTAGCCACTTGAGCTATAGGTGCTAAGCCCACAATTTCTTTTGTATTTATCTGTAACTCATCAGTGTTCACGATTATGTGATAGATGATCTGACATAATGTAAGATAAAACAATACAGAATATAATATAACACAGGGTGAGTAGCCCCAACCCAAAAATCTGAAAATCTGAAAATCCAACATACTCCAACATACTCCACAATAACGTTCAAAGACAATGCTCACAGGAACATATAGGGTTTTGGATTTTCGGATTAGGGATATTCAACTGGTAAGTACAATGCAAATATTCCAAAATCTGAAAAGATTGGCAATCTGAAACACTTCTGGTACAAAGCATTTCAGAAAAGGGATCCTCAACCTGTCATACAAAATAAAATAAACAGGAAAGCACCTATAAATAATGTGGCATCTTCCCCCTGCCTACTTCTCAAATCTCACGCAGACCTTGCTGCCTCTTGCTCTCTGGTTTTCTCTTGGTTTCTCAGTCCTGCCAGGCACATGCCCCGTTCGGCGCCCTTTCAAACAGTTCCTCTTTCCGGATGGCTCTTCATTATTTAGTCTCAGTTCATATGTCACCCCTCGAAAACGCCTTCCCTAACTTTCCAGTCTAACAATCCCTGCCTAATCATTGTTTATCATTTATTCTGTCTTATTTTCCTAACAGTTTCATTTCTATCTGAAATTAACTTGTTTGTTCACTCAGTTATTGTCTGTCTTCTCACAAGGAAGTCCCGAACATCTTGAGAGCAGAGGGACCTTGTCTGCGTTGTTGATGGCTCTATCCCCAAGACCCAGAAAGGCACCTGCTAGGCACTCAATAACCATTTCCTGACAGGTTAATGAATATATGCCCGCCCAATTTAAACTTTCTTAATCTCAAGGCTTCTAAGAATGTAACGAATGTGTTCCCCATTTCATCAAATTCACATTGGGTTTACTTAAAAATGGGAGAGAGAAGAGGAAAATGGAATACTTACAATCAGATAAGATTAATAATACTTCAGATTAGATAATTAGAGAGGGCTGATACCACTAAGAGCATCACTGAAGTAAATGCTGTTATTTAATTTATGAATTTTAATCATACTGATCTGATCCATTAAAAACTAAAAATAAATCCTCTCATTATTTTTACTCTAGGCACTAATTTAATTATATTCTGTTACGAAAGCTATTACATTATTTTCTATCTGAATTACCTTGTACTTTTCTAGCAATGATATTAGCTATCTCAATATGTCGCAGGTATTCTTGTAGCACGAGAGATAGCAAGAGGTGAAACGCAGTGTGAACATATTACTGAATAAAGTGCTTATGAAATGTGATTCCTTCTCTCAGCCAGAAAAGGACGACACAACACCATTAGGTCAGTTATTAGGAGTAAAAAGCCCCATGAACAATGCCACATCTGCGTTAGACATGAGTCTGGCTCTTACACCTGTCTTACCAGAATTTGAATAACTGTGTTTTACTGAATACACTTAAAGCAGAAAACTATCCCTTAAAAAACAAACTCAAGCACCACTCAAACACAATTTGACTGGCACAGTCTCAGAATCTAACTACAGTGAGATATTTTGTCTCAGTTAAATTTAAACCTCCTCATTTTTCAAGCTTACTTGTTATAACTAATAGGTCTTGAAATAATGAACAGCTACAGAATCATAAAAAAATTCCACTTTTATAAAATCAAAGATGATTCTATCTGATACAGTTTCATTTTTTAAACCTCATGCATTAAAAAAAAAAAAAAAAAAAAAAAGTACATACTCCTGGAAGAAGTGGTCATTTTCCATGAAAGAAAATGTTACTGGGATATGGCTTTAGCACAGAAGTGAAATAGACTCTGTCAAGTAAAGGCTGTTTTGCTATTTGGCAAATACAGGACTTGTTTCCACGTAATGGGTAGGAGAGAAGGGAGGGGCAATTCTGGGTATCTGCAAACCAAGAACACAAGAATTAAAAAACTTAGATTTATGAAAATATTAGCATTTTAAATTAATGTTAGTTTTGGATTATGTTCAAGAAACTATAGGAGACCAAATAGAACTATGGTGTTAGGGTATGTGAATAATCACAATTTATTGCCTAACTTTAAGATCACTTCTATAGAAGTGCAGAACTTTAAAATACATAAAAATTTTAGTTAAAGAAACATCTCAAATCACATCTAGTAAATGCATACTGTGGATGAGAACGCAAAGGCTGGCCAAGCAATGTGGCTCATGCCTGTAATCCTAGCATTTTGGGAGGCTGAGCCAGGAGAATCATTTAAACCCAGGAATTTGAGACTCTAGTAAGCTATGATTGGATCACTACACTCCAGCCTGGGTAACAGAGTGAGACACTGTCTCAAACAAACACTTAAGTAAAGTGTTTACTTTACAAAAAACTTTACAAAAAAAGTTTACAAAAAACTTAAGTAAAAAAACTCAAGGGCTGATGGGCAAAAGGCATAGCTTCAGATGGGATCTTTTGTTGGGGGAGGCTTCCCAAGACTACCCTCACTTTTGTGGTTTGTTATTTTTTGCTGTGTTCTTTGGTCAAAGTAAGCCAAAAGGTCAACTTTGGCTTGACCAAAAGGTCAACTAAGGGAGTGGAGAAACAAACTCTACCTCCTGATGGGAGGAAAGCCAGGTGACTTTACAAAGGGGTATACACACAGGGACTGAGAGGAGTGGTGCTAGCCATGTTTGCAAATAAGCTACTACTGTAATCTATGAACAAATGTCCTTTTCTGGTGATGGACCTCTAAATAATAAAGTTTGAGGGACCTCTTCACTCAAGGAGCTCAATACTTACAGATTTATTATAGTTACTGTAAAAATTCCTCTCCTTACACGCACCTGGGTGCATGGAGACTTGTACTTTCTAGGTATACAGCAATATTCCAGATGTTAGGGAGTGATCTAGACCCAGTGCCAACCACCACAAAGAGAGAGACGGGACACACACAAGAACAGTTGTATAGCCATACTAGATAGGTGGCATGTGCTTAGTGAAAAATGACTGTCACAAGCATTGAGAAGAGGTGATACTCACTGAGGGATGAAATGTATCATTGAAGAGAAGACTGGATCTTCCTGCTAAGCAGGAAGCAGGGGAGAGAATGTCTCAAAACAAAGTTACCATGTGCAAAGGTGCTGTGGAAAATAAATACTATGTATTTAGGTAACTATTTCAGGGGTCACATGAAAAAGAAGAGGAGGGGACCCAGCCTTGAGTACTGAGTTAAGGAGTTTGGCCTTTAGCTTGGCTAGACTAAGGTGACGGGAAGAGGGTTGACAACAGAACGACACCAGCTGATAAAAGGACTAGGTAATTGAATGGATTTAGAGCAAAGACAGAAAAGGAAAAAATCAATGACTGCCACAATGAAACTGAGAAAATCATGGTGTCACTGATGGAAATACAAAAAGTGACTTGGAGACAGGGATGATGACTTTCATTTTAAATATGGTGGACTGAAGGTGACAACAGGCAACTTGAAATACTTTCTGCTATTTAAAAGTGTGTGATTTTGGGAAGTACCCAAACCCTCCTTTTCTTATCTGTGAACCAGGAATAATAATAGTGTACAATTCATAAGGTTATCGTGGGGAATAAATAATGACAATGCCTGGCACTTGCTAACAGCACTAAAAAAAAAAAAAAAAAAAAAAAAAACAGGTAACTTTTGCTATCATCAGTTAGTTTATCATCTAACAAAAGCTTAATAACTCTTTTCTGTCATTCCAACTCATGACTACCTGATTTGCCTTTTATCAAGTTTAGTTTTGTTTCAAGACAACTGAGATAATTTAAAACATTCTATTTGAGAGTGGTGCCTGTGGCTCAAGGACTAGGGTGCCAGCCCCATATACTGGGGATGGTGGGTTCAAACCCAGCCCCAGCCAAAAACTGCAAAAAAAAAAAAAAAGAAAACAAACAAACAAACAAACATTCTATTCGAATGGTAGGCCTTGTAAAATTTCTAGAGCATTTGGATCTGGGCAATTTATAACCTGGAGAAGGCTTCAATTCTACGACAACTTCATTACTGTAACTAATTAAAACTAGTATGTCAGCTGACCCATCAGGATTAAAAGTGAACATTTGATGACTATAGTTTTTCCTAAGAAATACAAACTAGTATGTTTAAAAGTGGGGCTGGCTGCTTTCTATCAAAAAAAAAAAAAAAAAAATTGAAAGAAAAACATTGTGCATGGTTTAATAAAAATTTGCAACATGCTAATAATTCCTTTGAGATGAAAGGTTTTGTTTTGCTTTCTTTTAGGAATAAGAAAACTAGATTAAAGAGTATAAGAATTTATGGCAGTATTGTAGCCATGAAGGGAATATTAGCAATGAAGAAATTAAGGGAAGGTAAATCCCAAGCCTGAGAACTTAACATTGAAATTATTAGTAGTATTGGGCAGCAAAAAAACCAAACATTTATCATGTACATAGTAGGTGCTTAAAATATTTTTGTGAAATAATGCTGAATGAAATGAAACCAAATTATCTGCTTTTTCTTTTCCTCTCCAATTCTTGTCATTAGCTCAAGGTATTATTAATTATAATATTCCTTTAAAGAGTAAAAAAACAAAAGGCATAGAAACAGAGATCCAAGGCATTTTAACCCTACCAAGTCCATTGGAAGAGGAAACTGAAGTTCAGGAAGGTTAATAGACTTGAGTAAGTCAGTTCCCCACGATTAATGGGATCTAAACTCAAAAGAACTGGCCAATAGCCCCTTGCCCCTCCCACCATCTGAAGACGGAAAAGAAAGAGTCATGTTGAAACTCAAGCCAATTTTGTGATTTGTTTGAAGGTCTAACAAAAGGTTGAGATGAGTAGATGGGTTCTGAGAAATGTGGACTTCAATTATTTAAGCCATAAATGTTTCCCATCATGATGTTTAAACAGTTCGTGACAGTCTAAAATACAGATTTATTTTTTGCTATTAAGACAGCCACATTCTACAGTATTGCAGTATGAGGTTTTTGATATTTGTATCAAAAGATTTTATGACCAAATTCTCAGAAAGCAGGGAATTTTATAAAAAGGATGTACATTACAGCTAACATGTTTTAATGTATCCCCAACGTTAGGTCTATGAAAAGGGTTACAGCCATCGATGATATGGCTCTATTTTGTACTATGAAAATGTATATGCTGTCCAGATCTTTATTCTATTGAAATTGAACTGGAAAAGGGCCTGAAATAAAATGATGTCTTCAAAATCTGTGGACTGTAATAGCTCTGTGATTGATAAAGAGATTCAAAATCCCTTTTCAAGGGTACACCTAGGGAGAAGTATGAAAGAGAAAGGCCAAGTTCTCCCTGGCACGATGGGTATATCCGTTTGCATTTCCAATCTACAGTCAGACTGTCTGGGCCAAAGCCAAATTCTATCAGTTAATGTGATCTTAGCCAAGCTAGTTAGCTGCTTTGTACCTCAGTTTCCTCATCTATGAAATAGAAATAATCACAGTAGCCACCTCATGGGATTATTGTGAGGATCAAACAAGTTAACATAAGGAAAGCACTAGAACAGGGCTTGGCACAGCAGTAAGCACTAGGCAGGGTTAGCTGTTTGCATCCCTCCCTCACATCTACTTCCTCACAGTGATAGCTCCCCAGCAGGGCTGGGTGTGATACTACTGCCGTGGCTCAGCTATTTATAGGGAAGAAGAATAGTGGGCCTTTCAAGATTAATACCCATTTGGCTGTGATCAATTATTCCTAAAGTCAAAAACCTTTTTGTTCTCCTGCCATTTTCTCTAGGGTAAAGTCTAGACCCCATAATAAAAACTTTAATAAACAGGGCTTACTATGGGCCAGGCGTGGTTTTTTACTATGCATTCACTCATTTAATCCTTCAAACAAACTATGATGTAAATTCTCTTAATACCTGTAGTTTATAGGTACAGAAACTGAGGCAAAGAGAAGTTTAGTAACTAGTCCCAAATCTACCTTGGTGGAGTATCCCTAATCTGAAAATCTGAAATCTGAAATGCTCCCAAATCTGAAACTTTTGAGGGCCAACATGATGTCACAAGTGGAAAATTCCACACCTAAGTACTTAACACAAACATTTTGTGTATGAAGCCCTGTATAAAAATGCTATACAGGGCAGCGCCTGTGGCTCAGTGGGTAGGGCGCTGGCCCCATATACCGAGGGTGGCGGGTTCAAACCCAGCCCTGACCAAACTGCAACAAAAAAATAGCTGGGCATTGTGATGGGCGCCTGTAGTCCCAGCTACTCGGGAGGCTGAGGTAGGAGAATCTCCTAAGCTCGGGGGTTGGAAGTTGCTATGAGCTGTGTGACGCCACGGCACTCTACCAAGGGCGATAAAGTAAAATTCTGTCTCTACAAAAAAAAAAAAAAAAAGCTATACAAAATTACCTTCAGGCTATGTGTATGAGGTGTTTAAGAAATATAAATGAATTTTGTGTTTAGACTTGGGTGCGGTCCCCAAAATACCTCATTACATATATGCAAATATTCCAACCTCCCCAAAAATCCAAAATCCAAAAAACATTTCTGGTCCCAAAGATTTTGAATAAGAGATAATCAAACTGCTAACTCAACTCATCTTATTTCAGTCCATCTTCTCAAATTCCTGGTTTTCTATGAGCGTGCAATGGGGACTGGTTGTGAAGTATCTGGGATACTCAACTGCAAGTGGAAAGGGAGAGCTGGAATTCCCGCAGATGCAGGTCTGATCCAGCCTGGCTGGGCAGGAAGGGCCTGCTATGTGAATGAAAATGAATTTTAGGGGTCAAAAGAAATCCCTGAATCAGGTTAGATTCAAGCTGGCACCAAAACTGTAGGGAATCCAAGGCAGTAGGCAAAACAACAGGCTCTCTGGACATGGTAAAATGGGGATTGAGTGTTGGGTGCTCCAGATGACACATTCAATTTAGGGCAAGGGCCCACACAGAGCTTGGGAGAGGGCAGAGTCCTGGCTTCAAGACAAGATGCTAAAAAAAGAAGAGCTGGTGTTTGGGGAAGATCTCATACTAATCAAAAAAAAAAAAAAAAAAAATGCAAGAAGCTGAAATGCTGAGCTGGACAAACACTGTGCGGTTAAAGAAAAGGCTGAGTTTAGGAAATTGGTCCCTACCACTATACCCAGATAGAAGGTATTTTTGCCCTGTTTTAATCCATTCTCCATTCTTCATTCTACAATAGGAGAGATTTTATCATTTCCCTACTTAGAACACTTCAATGACTTCCTGGTGTCCCCAGGATAAAGTTCAGGCTTCTTGACAAATCCTATGTTACCTTTCTTGATCTGACCCCTGCCTACCTCTACAGTCTCAGTTCTCGGCATTTATCATTCCAGCCCCACTCACCCTCCCAAACTAACACAGGCATATTGGATAGTAGATTACTATAATGAACTTTACTGGCAGTTATTCATGCTGTCTTGCTGACCTCTGCTGATACATTCTGCCTAGAATAGACTCTCCCTCTGCCTGGCTAAGGCCAAGCCAGGCAAATGGAGACCATCCTTCAGGTCCTCCATCGGCTATTACGTCCTCTGAAGTCAGACTTAGTGACCTTACCCCAGTGTGCCTTAAGCTTCTTTCCTGTCCACAGTAGTACATACTATGTAGTCATCTCTTAGGACTAACCATCCTGTATTCAACCAGTCTATAAGCTGTCAGAGGACAGGGCAGGGTCTGTCTTGTTTACTTTTACACATTCATTCCCAGTATCTGCAATGTAGGAGATGCAAAAAAAATAGATGCCTGAGACTAGAAGAGTGCAGGGCAAAGACACCTCCCACAGTGATGTGGGACAAAGAGAACACAGAAGGGCACGTTTGGCCACATCCAGTGTGAGGTGAGGACCACAGATACAATCAGGGGTCTTGGGAAGATCTAAAAACATCTAGAGAGGGTCTAACCTACAGTCACTGATTTGTATAATCACACAAAAATGGGTATCTTAGAGTACCCATGTCATTTGGAGTGCCACAAACTTCACTTGGGAGATGCGACATGAGAGTCTGACTTGTTTTTACCTTATGGGGAGAAGCTGGAATAGTGGCAGAGAAGGGAGAACAAAGGACATTCAGAAAAATTAAACCACTTCTAACTCTTCAGAATCGATGTGAGCCTACCCTCCTGAGCACACTGATTGGAGGACAGGGCAAAACAAAGAGCTGAATAAAGAAAACCGGAGAAACTGTGGTATAATATTAGAACGTGGCAAAGGGCAAACTGTAAAGGCTATTTTGTTTTAATCATTAACAAAGGTGCACGCAGTACACACACCATGGATCAGACTTGGGGTGGGGAGGGAGACAAATGAATCTAAGACTACTCGTTTTGTGATAACTTAAAGCAAACAACTTTTAACGCTACTATAAAGCAAGCTAGTAAAATAAATAGAAATGGAGTCCAAGGGATTGAAACATGAAAATTTGGGGGAAAAAAGAACTTCACAAAGCAAAACAGACAAAATACAAGGCCAACCAAACAAAAGCTAAATCAAATAAATAGGCATTGCCATGTGCCCTGGAGGGCTGCCAAGAAGAGTGAATTTCAACAAAGAATGCCTCCACCACCAGTTAGGAAAACTTCAATTCCAGAAAGGCTGAAGGACCGCCGGAGCCATTGCTGAGTGACAAAGGGGGCAGTGGAGGGGTGGGAGAGGCAGTGGGTCGGATGTTATTTCAGACTCTGTAGACAAATACTAGAACCATCCCTGAGATGCATTCAGGCAGCCACTCCCTACTAATGTGGTCCACACACAGCTCCTTACAAGAAACAAATCCAGGTCAAAGATGAGAAATTTGCATCCTCAAGGACTGCTTGTAGCTGCCTTCTTAAAGTGCAGATAAAGACCCTTCTAAATGCCCCTTGGCTACCGTCCCAGTATCCAAAGTCTTGAAATGAAATACAATTAGCCCCAGTAAAACAAAGCACTGGCAGTCATCCTGTCAACTTGGACCCTGGAAACAGTGCTGTGGCTTTGGGGCTAGAATTGAGGCAGTTCAACTAAGTCTCACTCTCCAGGTCAGAGCGAGGTTCTCCACTCGGTTGTGACCTATTATAGTCCTAACAACAGTAATAGTCACCACCACCGCCATGACAACAGTCCCCATCGATGTAGCATATGCCTGTGCCAGGCACAGAGCTGAGCCCTTTGCATGAATTGTCCCTGTTAAGATTCTCAGCAACCCAATATTATCTCAATTTTATATCACCTCACTCAACAGATGGGAAACCTAAAGGATACTTTTCAAAGGTCTCAAAGTTAATAAGTAACATAGCAGGGATTTAGAGACAATTATTCTAGAACACATTCTCTTAGCCAACAGAATGGCCAGAGGTCCAATAAAAGAAGGAGGTGGATACTTAAGAAGCATTTATTAATTGTTGATATAGTATGTATTATGAACCATATGAGATAAAACTGGGGAAAATGATTTCATTTAAACAAATAAGAATAACTAGAATTTTCAAAGAGCTTGAACTTGATTAGCCTTTAAAGAAAAAAGGATCCCTATTTTTTAATCTACTCTGTCCATCCAGCAAACATTTAGGTTGTTCAAATCATCAAGAAGACTAACAAAATGAAGCGAGAGTTGATTAGATATAGCTCAGAGGCTTTTTTTTTTTTTTTGGTTGGCATTACTCAAAATGCAGACCCTCTTAGATACAAACACTAGGGACTTGGGGACTGCACAATCTGAAGTTCCTTGGCTTACCATTGTTTTTTCCTCAAATTTCTATATTGCTCTCTTCATTGAAATTTCTGTACATTAATGTGTGCTTTTCTTTTTTACATGACCTATTTTCCCAATGGGACTGAGGGGGAAAATTATAAATGCCTATATAAAGCCACAAGAATATTTAAATTTTCCCTGTTCTTCTTATACATTTTTCTATGTGCGATGAAAGATAAAAACTTGTGTGCATGATTAATTTTAATGATGAAAGAATGCGAGGCAGTTGCTTAAGAAACGAGAACAACAAAGGAATAAACTACTGCAGGCATCACCACGACTGGAATGACACTGCTCTGTGTACTTGATTTCCATGGCAACTAGCAATGGGAAGATGAATGTTTCATAGTCACTCTGCTCTGCAGTACACGTCTATATATCAAACTTGCATAAAGAGCACAAGGTTTCTGCTGTGGGCTGTCCTCAGAGCCGGTTTATTTTCCTGTTACTGTATAATTATGGAAAAGAAGTACAAAACAATGAGGTCATTTTTAGTGGGGAACAAACTCAGAAATTACTGATACACTTGCGGCATATGATGCCATTCATCTAGCAAGAAGCCAGGAGCATGCAAGGCAGACGTGAGTGAAAACCCTGCCTGCTTCCATGGGGTACTCCACGGCTCGGGCTGGGAACTGCAGATGACAGGCCCCGTCTCCCCTCAGCTCAGCTCTGAGATGGAGATAAGAGCACCTTAATTAACGGGCACAGGTCAGAATTCTCGTTCTGATAATTGGCAGAAATATTGCTCTAGAATTAGTGTGAAAGTTCATTGAGATGAAACAAGCATATCCTTGTTTTTATTTATTGAAAACAGCTCATTGTTTTGTAGTTACAATGGAAAAACAATGCCTGAGCATGGAATTGGAAGTCAGGAGACCTAAATTTTGATCCAGTCCTGTGTCATCTTGGGTAAGCCACACAAGTTTATTCAGCCTCCATTTTCTTAGCTAGAAAGTAACAGAGGTGTCTAACATCTATCATCAACCAATCTCACGATTCTATAAATCTCTAAATCTCAATGGTCTGAATCTGTCACTCAGATCTAACCAAAGATGTTAGCTGTGCAACTTCTAAATATATATATAATTTACACGGTTGTATTTTAAAATTCTATACTGCTAAAGAGCCTAATAAATAGTGCTTTATGGTTTTGCCATTGCACTGAAGGCTTTTTCTGATTTGTTTCAACCTTCCAAACACAGAATAAAGTTAATAAAACTATGAGAGTTTTAAGAAGTTAAAAAAATTCTTACAATCCTATAACTTATTTTTATAATATTAATAAGGAATATACACATTGAAGTAATCTTTCTGTTACATAGATAAGAGCTGCCTACCCATTCCTGCCAAGCAAAAAGCAACCTGCTTCTTGAAGTCTGCAGTTCTCAGAAACAAGTTCACAGTCTCTGGGTGTTCATCTCGGTAAGCACGAGACCCAGTGATAGTAACACTCAATAAAAGTTGATGGAACAAAGAAATGGATGGATAAACAAACTCCTGGAGACACTGCTGTGACACTTTTCAGCAACCTGTGTTCAACCAATCTGAAATGTTTAGGTAGATTCAGATTAACATGCAAATACCCCAGGGTAGACAGGCAAGTATCTGAAAACCATATGTAAGTAGCTCTTTGTTAAGTCTCCAAAATCCTGTAGAAGACTGTCAGTCAAATAAATAATGAAATACCTTTTCACTAGTGGAACATGAGGCCTTATCAGGCAGGGCTTCTTGTCCTAAGGCCATTGCCAGGTCCATGGGATGTGGTATATTCTGAGGCTATAGCCTCAGAAAGAATTGCTTCTCCGCTTCACACCACGGACGTACAGGGTAAACAACTCCTAAGGAACACCTTATCGGTGCATCCATTATCTCAGGTGATGTTCACATCAACTCTGGAGAAAAGATGTTCTTATCTCCATTTTACAAACTGGGATAACCAAGTTTTAAAGAATCTATAGAAGTAACTAGGGGATAGTTATGAAATATGTAGGGAAATTCAAAACCTGGTGTCTCCGACTCCAAAGCTTTAGCTGTTCTGACTACACCTCAGGACACCTTCAAACAACAGACTACTACTTCATTTGGACTTCAGAGCTAAAAACAAAGGGTTAACAAACAAACCTGGCCCCTAAGCAGCAATGTGCCTGCTATCACGGGAATACAATGCTAAATTCAACAATTAATACAACCAGGAATATCTCTCCCTTTCTCTACATATATTATTGCCTGCACCTCCACTTCCCCCCCAGCAAGCTAAAAGCTCTTTCCAGGATGGACTCAGATGTTACACAACCCTGCAACTTCCAGTACGTGAGTATTAAAATGGGCCAATGGCATAGTTATTGGAGCCCACTAGAAATATAGTCCACTGGCTTTCAGAGAGATCAGGTTTGCTTCCCAACCTTAGAAAATGCAGTAATCTAGGCATGTATTTTGGAAAATTTTACAAATTTTTCAAAAATTAATAACATTAAGAAAGGCTCCAAGAATCTCCTAACCTCCCCATTAGTTTCTTATCAGAGTTTTTAGCACCACCAACTGGCTAAAAAGACCTACTACAAACGTGTTGCCTCAGCCTATTAATATTTGGTTCATTAAGAGAGGATCATACATTTATTTCACATGTAATTTACAGGAAAATAATTTATTTCAGTCACTAAAATTAGAAATGCATTTCTTTGTCACTCAAACAAATAATAATGCACTCTCGCTGTTTTGCATAAGAAGGCATATTTTGGTTGGTAAAAGTCAGTAGAGAAAACTCAATCTACCCACTAAAGATAATTTGATTTATTCTACCCTGCACTCACTCTCCAAAAAACAAAGACTGAGTACTATAATGAAAATAAGAACCTCAAAGAACAAACTAAATGGTATCAAATACTTTGGTAGCCTACAGCATTTGTACATTAATATTATACCGTGTTTAGACATTAATTTAATTGGAAATAAAAATGATTGAGGAGGTAATTTCACATTTTTAAAAAAATTGAACTTTTTCTATCAAGATTCCTGTCTCAAAGATGGATGCTGCCTTCCATCTGATGCGTGAATATATATACTGCTATTTATCTCTCCTTCCAGTTTAATTGAACTACACCTACAATGGATACCAGTATGAAGAGAGCACAACTGAGCCCTTGGGGTACAAGTCTGATCTCTTCACAATGAATCAATCTGTGAAAATAAGTATCCCCAAAGAAAAAAGTCTAATTTTTCCTCCAAAACAATTTGTGGATACAAATTGTCTTCGAAAAGTATATGCAGCCACTTGTTGTCATGACAAATTTGTAACCTATAGTATGAATGATACCACCGACACTATGACAAATCCAGTCATTGCAGAAACTCCTCTACTAGACAATGTACAAGAGAAAAAGAGGGTTCCATCCAAATAATCACATTTGACTCTGATAGCCAGGTTCTGCTAAAAGCTTTATCTCGATAGAGTTTAAAACTACTGTAATAATTCTGCAATAACAGCAGTTTAAATCTCTATACATATGTGTACTCAATTTCATATTTTTTAAGGCCTACAAGTCTAAATCTGCAATTGAAAGCCTAGTAACGGAGACAATTTGTAACAGGCCCAGAAAAAATTAAGGGCCAGCAGCTGCTCTACCCAATTTAACACAAAATTTGAACATGCAAACTTTGATCAAATTAATTCTATTCATTTGCTCCTTTATTTGCTTATTTCGTTCACTTGATTTTTCTTGTATTATTGAATAATATCTCCTACAAACAGTGTTAAATTCCTGTAAGAAGAGAACCAAGAGTGAAACTCTTCTCCTACCCCTCACTTCTACTTGGATGAGAGTCTTAGTACGCTATATCCAAGGCAAAGAAGATTTCTATTTGAAGTCATGAAGTCAGGAATGGATTGTGAGAAATCCTAACAATAAGACTTGGATTAAGCAAAGCATTTTGTAACTTTAGTTTTGTTTCTAAATACATGCTTTAATAGGAATCTTGAATGATACTTACCACTAAGTTTGTTTTGACATTTGGGGTGGGTATTATAGACAAAAAAAACTGTATATATTTAAGGTATACAACATAGTGCTTTGATAGAAGCATGCCTTGTGTAATGATTCCCACAAACAAGCTAATTAATATATATTCACACCTGACATTGTGTGCATGTGTGTGTGTGTGTGGGGTAAAACACTTATGATCTACTCCCTTAGCAAACTTTAAGCATATGTTATTATTAACTATAGTTACCAGGCTGTACATTCGATCCGTAGAATTTATTAACTTGTAACTAAAAGTTTGTACCCTTTTCACAATGTCTCCTCATTTTCCCCCCTCTCTGGCAACCACCATTCTACTCTCTGTTTCTCTAAATTTGACGATTTTAGATTCACATGCAAGTAAAGACATATGGCATTTGTCTTTCTGTGTCTGGCTTATTTCCCTTAGCATAATATCCTCCAAGTTTCTCCAGGTTATCACAAATGGCACAATATCCTTCTATTTCAAAGCTGAGTAATATTCCACTGTACACATACGAAGTCAGACAGTCAAGTCCACAAACTCATCCTAGAAAAAGTGCTACGTATATTATTGCTGAATATCACTAAGGTCACCTACGAGGTACCCCTCTTGGGAAGTTATGGACCAACACCAGCACCTAGTCCACCCTTGAAAGCAATCTTTGAACTCTTTCTGGAATGGCCTTCAGAGCTGTCATCATACCCAGTCTGACAATTAAGTTTGTGAACTCATCCTAGAAAAAGTGCCCAAGGGGAGTACTTAGGAGACTGTGGTATATTCAACAATGAGGTAGGCAGCACTTTTTCTAGGATGAATTTGCAAATTTAATTGTCCAACTTTGTACCATAATTTATCTATTCATCCTTTGGTGCACACTTATGTTGTTTCCACATCTTAGCTGTTGTGAACTGAATTCTGCAATTGACATGAAGTACAGACATTTTATTTTAACTTTAAGTTCAGTCTACCCCACCATTATCATTAGGCAGTAGTACTCCTAAATCAGAAGATAAAATTTTGAGACGTGACAAAAAAACTTGACCATTAACAAGCATTGGCAAAGTGATTATGATGAAAAGTTTTGAGTATCTGCCAGTTTCCTATGACATCTTTTCTTTGACCAAAATATAAAATAATTGAGAATTACATCCAGCTTGGCTCAAATTTAGCAAGAAACATTCTCAGCCTTATGTACAAAGTGCATAGGAATACTAGTTGATGTGCCCTCACTGTGAGGACTCGGTAAGGTATTATTAAAGTGTAGTAGGTGATCAGTGAATGGGCACCACCGTCTCCGGCAGTGGGAAGATACAGTGTGATGAACGCTGGGAAGGGTGTGACTCGAGGATAGGGTTCCTAGGCAAAGTGATGACTGCTGCAAAAAGCTAACAAAAATGAACCCTGAGCAAATGGACCGGGGATAACTGGAGGGACACAGGTGGCGAGAGCATCTTTCTAGGCTGGTTTTGAGTACGTCTGCAGGCAGGTATAGAAGTTTTAAATAGCAGAGAGAATGGCTGATGGAGAAGTGATAAGACATTTCATTTCAGAAGATGAGGAAGTGATGAGACCAGAGCAAAAGAGAGGAATTAGAAAAAAAGAAGAGACGCCCTTTTCTTAGAAATAAAATCAAGGGAACTAGGAAACTTTGGAGGTGAAGGGGGGGGGGGGGCAGTAAAGGAAACCCAGGTGGAGGCCATGATCCTCTCCATGAAGAACGAGATCACCTGCAAGCACAGAAGTGGGGAAGGTTTGGTACCATCGTTACAGAGGACAGTCTCATGTGGCAAATCGAATGAATTGGTGTGCGTTATCACACACTGAGAAGACCTCAGCTCAGCAGAAGAGTGGAACCACAGGTACAGGAAAGGTCAGTGATGACAAACTTGTCAACTTCTTGCTATCCCTGCATAGAGAATGGTAGACATCTGAGTTAAAGTTTTCCTGGACAGCAATAAGGGCATTACATGACCTGAGAGGCATGTCAGACGATAGCATGAAAAGGAAGGCCTTCTAAATTACCAGGGACCAGGGTGGGGAGGAACTGAGTACAAAAGATTCTGGTAATCTAAAGGCCAAAAGGGATCACAGACTTGGCCTGAAATGTGAATGTGGTCCCATTCTGGGATCAAGGCAGGCATCCGGGGATCTAAACATGATGATGAAGGAAGGTGGAGAGGATAGTTCAGAGATCTCTCACACATACACTTGATGAGAGAGAGAGAGGGAGAGAGAAACTGATTAACTGTAGAAGGTAGAATAAGTGTTTAGGGGGGGAAGAACACTGCGGAAAGAAGGCCAATGGGAAAGTAAGGTCTCAGACTGGCAAAGAGCAGGCCCAGGTACCAGAGCCCTGCAACAAAGGTTAGAACTGAGGGCAGGACCCTGGGACAGAGGCCTGGGCTCCAAGTGAAGATAAGGAAGAGAAAGCCCTGTTCAGTCTCTCCTTGGGTTGGCCTAAATTAAGGGAAACTAAATCTACCAAATGAGCTATCAGTAGGCTCAAGGGACGGGACGAAGCAAGGGAAAGAGCAGAAACTCAGAGGCATCTCACTAAGTTTGTAATCACGACTTCGCCCCAATGTTCTCCAGCAGGAGGTTGCAACTAAGGAGGGAAGCAGAGCAAATCATGTGGACAAGCTGGACTTAACACAATGCTGAACTCACAGTAACTAATTAAAAGGGTCTTTCAAGTGAATCAAGGCTAATTTTGCCTTATGAAGAAAAAATCATGAATTCAGTTTAGTACCCCTGCCCCAGTTAAAATTATGATAAAAGTTCGTCTAGCAATTTTAAATACTTTTTGCTTTTATAATTGATTTGGCAAATAATTTGGTATTGTGATATGAATTCCATAGGCAAGATGTGTTAACACATGGGTTCCTATCACAACAGTCCCAACTGGAATGCCTTCTATAGCTCCATGTGATAAAAATGCAGCATCTGCTTCCTTTTGTACATTTTTTCAAGTGAAATCTTAAGTCTAACAGTCCAAACCAAAGCAATTCATATGAAAAGGGAAAGCTATATAATTATGCAATGAGTTTATCAAGAATGCTTTTTGGGGCAGAGTGAATATGCCTTGCTTCCTCGTGTTTATGCTAGGCTATGTAGAGATATAGATGCATGATTCCTATCTTCGGGACATATATACTGTTAAAAGTGAGAAAGGAATATAACAGTAATTAAGGTCACCAGGTTGAAAGTCAGCTGGCCTTAGTTTGAATCTTGGTTCCATCAATAACCAGCTGGGAGCCCCCTGAACAAGTCCTTAGACCTCTCCTCTTCATCTGTACAATAGGAACAAACAGAGCCTAACCCATGAGGTGCTCCTGTGAGGATTCCTTCAGCACAGTGCCTGGTACATGGTAAATACTCAGCAGTCAATGTTAGTTGCCAGTGATGTTGTGGTTGCTCTTGATAGATATATGGACTGGCAAGTGCTAAAGGAGTTCTAAGGAAGAAGGGAGATATTCTGTGAGCTGGAATGACAGTGGAAGGCTACATAGGAAAGGGTGTTCAGCTTAGGAATAGAGACCATTCAGATATGTGGATGGGGAAGTGGAGGGAGGAGGAGGAGAGAGAACTGGTGTGAACAAAAATGCTAGAAGAGAGATGAGACAGCATTGGTACATGACAAATTGACCAGAACGATGGAGTAGAATATTTGATCTGGGATATGCTGGGGACATACAAAAAAGACACACCAATTGCTGTCTGCAGGGGTCGTGTATGTCAGGCTAAAGAATATAGACATTATCTAGTAGGCAAAGAAACGCTATTGAGGTCAGGAAGTGACATTATTTACTCTTGTTATCCAAAATTTAACCTAAAGGGTAGGCCAATGATTTTTAAACTTTAATGTGCATATGAATCACCCACGAATTACATGAAGGTGAACATTTCTGACTCAGTACCTTTAGGGTGGGGCCTAAGACTGGGCATGTCTAATAAGCTCCCCAGTGCTGATGCTGCTAGTCTGTGGAGAGTTCTGTGAACAAGGATGTACCTATTTAAGGCAGCCTGCTGTAGAAGAAGGACTAGGTAGGAGGTAGGTGCACAAGATGGCTAGACATAAGGTAGCAAATTTATAGTTTGGTATGTCACAGATTAAAATATAGTACTGGAAATCTTTGCTCCTGGTTTTAGGCTGTATATAAGGAAGACAACACAAACTTGGATGTAAGTCTTAATTGTGAGCCTACTTTTTAATGACATTTAAACAATGCTGATTTAAGTATCTCATAAATACACTTTTTAAAATTATTTATTTATTTATATTGTTAAATCATAGCTGTGTACATTAGTGCAATCAAGGGGTACAATGTGATGGTTTCATATACAATCTGAAATATTCTCATCAAACTGTTCAACGTAGCCTTCATGGCATTTTCTTAGTGATTATATGTAGACATTTGTATTCTGCCTTTAGTAAGTTTCCCCTGTACCCATTCTAAGATGCACCGGAGGTGTGGCCCCACCCATTACCCTCCCTCCACCCTACCCACCCCCCTCCCTTCCCCTTCCTTGGCCCTTTCCTCATATTTTATAAATGTGGCACACAATATTATCAAAAATTCCA
>CAUYPK010136466.1:0-73443 GCA_963574355.1 Loris lydekkerianus | reverse complement strand
ATTCTCGATCACATTGAGTTTCTGTATGTGTCAGTTGAAAAGGCTCATTCTGCAATAAAGTCTCATAAGAGTTGTATTTTATGATGCTACACTGGACGAGTAATCCCTGTGTGAAATAAATGTAGATCACCATTCCACCTAAAAAAAAAAAAAAAAAAAAAAGACAGTCATACATACATGCACACACATATATACCAATTAATAGCACTGCATTACTATAAAAAATCATATTAGAATTTCAAAAGAACTTACTTTGAAGATAAACAATAATGAAAGTAAGTTTGCTGTTATGAAAAACTGGAAAAATAGTAGTTGCACTAAATAATTGGTATCATTATTATTATCCTATATAATACGAGTGAGTTACCTCTTTAGGTTTCCTCATAATCTTAAGATTAGTTATTGTTAGCATCATCATCCCTATTTTTCAGGAAAGGAAATGGGGAGAATCTATTTCTCTAGATTCCACATGAAGTGGAGAGTCAGGGTTTGAACCCAGGGAGAGTAACATTAGAGACATGTCTTCAGAACCTTATGGCCTCAGCTGCCAAACTCTTTTTATAGTTTTTTTTTTTATATATTCAGAGTAACAATAACACTCTTGAGATAGGGAATAGTAGCAAATTACAAAAGATAAAAGTAGTTTCCAGGAAATCTCTGGTGACTATTTAACTATATTAATTCAAAACATTTAAAGGAGATTATTAGGATATTTCCTTTTTAACATTAAACCACTAAAATACCTAATGATGTTTCATTTCCTTCAAATGATAAAGGTTAAATGTGTATTAATTGGTGTATGGATTTTATAGACATTCATTAAGCTATTTATTCTCTGAAAATGTTGTTTGAACATGTTACGTGGCAAGGCAACTTAAACCTTTATTGCTTGATGAAGAAATATTTTAAAATAAACTGCTTATAAAACCAGTGTATGGTGCCCCATGATCACATTAATGTATACAGCTATGACTTAATAATAATAAAAAATAAATAAAAATTAAAAAAATACAGCTTGAAATAGAGTGATATATTGTGCAAATTAACAAATTTTTGTTTATCAGTTATGTCCAGAGTTAAAGCTATCATTTTATTACTAACATTTCGTATAAATCTTAAATATAATAATATGAATATTCTTTATTACCTACTTGAGCTCATTAATCTCATTTGAAATCTGTTTAACTTTTGTGTTTTCAGGTCAAGAAAATTTGAAGGAATAATTTTTTATTTCATTTAATATATTTCAATCATCACCTGAGCATGGGGGAAGCCAGTGAACTTCTTTATTAAAAACTAAAGCTTGGGCGGCGCCTGTGGCTCAAAGGAGTAGGGCACTGTCTACATATGCCAGAGGTGGTGGGTTCAAACCCAGCCCCGGCCAAAAACTGCAACCACCCCCCCAAAAAAATAAAAAAACTAAAGCTTGGACTTAGTACCAAATCATCTAAAATACCAGAGAAAATTTGCCTTAATAAAACTAACAGTTTTTAGACAAGATCCCACAATATCTTGCACCGTATTGGCAAACATATAATGAAAAGGAAAATAATGTGCACATCTTATAAGTAAATCATTTAGAAGAGGGAATGTGTCCTGCGGAAAACCACGTTTTTTCCTTAGATATGTACTATCCTTGATACATCAGGAATATATCTATCGTATCTATCTATCTATCTACCTATCTATTAATATCTATCTAGCTATTAATATTATCTATCTATCCATCTTCTATCACTTATTTGAACTTGAACTCTGCACCTGTTAACCTTAGCTGATGCCTTCTCCACTACTTTGAATTGCTTTTAAATAATTTTTATTGTTCTGTATATCCACAGAATTAGCTCTGTTCTCTTCACTTTTCCTTCTCAGTGACCCCTGAATACATGTTATAAGTGGTTTTACATAAGAATCATCTAGGCAACTTGTGAAACATCTAGTTTTCTATATCCCATCTGCCAAGGTTCTGACTTGATATGTTTGGATTTCAGCCCCAGAATCTACATTTTTAAAATGTACTCCATTAATTCAGATGCTGGTGATCATCTGGGCACACTCCATGCCTGCTGGAGTGAATGTATGAAAATGGCAAGGAAGGTGGGTTGCCATGTTGCAGATATGAATTGTCAACACTAGAAACATATTGAAAGGCTGTGATTTAAAACTCTTGCAGAAATACAATGGAATGGTTTCTTTTAAGAGGGAGATTTGTTTCTAATTTTTTATCTTGTAAAATGGGGGAGAAAGGCAGAAAATCACTGAATATGAATGTACAGAATGATTGTTGTGTATTAGCTGTAAATGAAAATGTTGTACCTTTTTATCCAAACAGACTTAAATTGAAGCTATTAGATGGTAACCTAGTTTTGTTTCTCAATCTATGTGTGCATGTGTGTAAATGTTCTTTCCTGTTTATCTCCATTATTCCCCCCCCCCCATAAATAGTGGAATAGTAGGTTATGACTTGTGATATTGTGAAATATGTATTTGGTCTTTGTCCCAGTTTTCTGGCATATAATTTCTAAAATCCTTTGAGTCTCCAGTGATTTCTTTTTATATGACAATGATTTGGCTGCTGCCTAGAAGCCCCTAGGTAGTTCTTTCTTTTTTGGGAGGGGGCATTCACCAGAAGGACCAAGGAATGATTAGGGGACCGGAATTTTAGCCTCATCTCCAACCTCTGGGGGAGGGAGAGGGCCTGAAGACTAAGTTGATTACCAAAAGGTCAATGATATCATCAGTGGTGGCTACATAATAAAGCTTCTGTAAAAACTCAAGCATTCAGAGAGCTTCTGAATAGCTGAGGACAGTGGAGTTTCCTGGAGATGACATGACTGGGAGGGCCTGACAACTCCTCACTCGATGCATCTTTTTTTATAATAAACTGGGGGACATAAGTGTTTCCCTGAGTTCTTTGAGCCATTCTGGCAAACTAATTGAACCCAAAAAGGGGCTCATGGGAACTCTAATTCATAGCACAAGTGAAACGATCTTGCGACTGGCCTGGGGAGTGGGGAGAGACGTGTGGGATGAAGCCTTCAGCATGTGGAATGGATGCTGTCTCTAGGTAGACAGTGTCAGAACTCAGCTGGAGGACACTCAGGTGATGTCTGCTGAAGAACTGATTGCTTCCTTGGTGTGTGGGGAAACTTCCAAACGTGGTCACAGAAGTCTTCTGTGTTGATTTAATAACATTTTTTATTTTTCTGAAATCTGAAGCCCCCTCGTGTTTCTTTCCACAGATTTCTTTTTGATAGTTTTAAACATCTTCAATTTGACATGGAAGCCCTAAGTGTATATATGTATCAGAATACTCAGGTGAGGTCAAATTAAGATGACGAAAAAAAAAAAAAAATCTCTCAAATATCTATATCTGTAAGGTCCATTAGATATAAAGATTAATTTAGTAATTAAAAGAAGCTAATGGCTCTAACTGTAAAAAACAAACTGTTTTTAACATAGAAAACAGTCATGTATTATGAATACTTATCAATTTTATCAAAGGTTACCTTGATATATGTCACTTAAAACAATAAAGAAAATTTTGGAAAGCAAATTCTATGAGATTCTGGGTAGTATACACTCACAACCATCTCTCTCCTAATGATTTTGAAAATGGGGCTGAATATTCTTCCTTCTCTGATAATAGAGGAAATGTTTAGTAATGTTAAAATCAAACTGACTAGGTACAGTATCTGTTCAATGAGAAACATTTCTTTTGCCATAATTTAGTTTAAATCACTTTTATAGAGGCTGGATTTTCTTCCCAACCACAATATCTTTTTTATGTTGCCTTTTGGCTTTTATTCTGAGGCAGGCCCTTTCTAATTTAAACATGATCTGTTGTATTTACTTTGAATGCCAATATATTTTGTATTACCCACCAAGTGACTCTTTTTTTCTGCTATTCAGAATTAAATAAACCAAGACCCAACACATGTCTTAAAACCACAATAGTTTATTTATAAGAAGAAAGACAGCCCATCAAACTTTCCACAGGAATTTAAAAAATCCGTCAGAGACTCAAAGCCTTTACTTACTTTCCATTCATATAATTTTGGTTTTGGCTTAACACTTAGCACAATATTCACTTCAAAAGAATATCCCTTGCATTTTAAGTAAACAATCATTGTTTTACACAGACTTTTAATTTCTGCTCTTTGCCACTTTCTTACTTTTGTTCCAGTACTTTGCTAGCATTATATCTAGAGCATACTTGATATAAAATCCTCTTTTCGTTTAAATTTTGATACGAAGTAGTCTTTCATGAGTAGAACTCATGAAAGATCAAGTTGTTACATTTTGTTTCATTTCCAATTACTCCTGATGTCTATAGTTTCTTAACATTTTAAAACGATACTTTGATTATAGGGGATGAGATAGGACAAAATAACTGCAATTAGAATGAAATAGATTCTGGCTTCAGAAAGGAAAATTCAGTTTAAACAGAATGCAAAGCAACGAAGTTTCATTTTGAGTTTGGGTTCTGCGGGACTGGATAAGGCAAAATATACGATCTATGACAACGTTCGTCTCATCTACAGTAGATGCCACAAAACAACCTCAAACCTGAGTGCCAGAGGCTTGGCTACTAATGATGAAGTCAGAGTTTACAACAAAAACTCATAGGTCACAAACTTCCACCTCTGGCTCTACTGCCTTCAGAACAAATTTACAAATTTCAGACTTGCCCCCTGCGCTCTGATTGCTAAGGGTGTCTGGAATACATAAAGATTTTCTCTTTTATCGGGCCCATTGGGGTCACAAAGAATAAAAAGTTTACTTCAATTTCACAGTTACACTGGAAATACTGAAAACCTGCATTTTGTGTTGAGAAATCATACTCAGCCAACACTTAATATACGTGATATACATGATAACATCTTTTGCCCAGAGAGTAAGGACTTGCTAAATGAATTACTGCTTGTATGATGAAAGTGTAAAAAGTCAGAAATTTGCTTTAAAGAAACCTATCATGGTAGGTACTATGCTAAGTACAAGACAATCCACAGTCTTGGCCCTGAGTTTTTCAGCTCCTTTTTTTCTCCTGTAGGTAAGCTAAGTCCCTGGTGTTTCCTGTCTGTCTTCACATTCTCTCCCCAAAGTCTTTGCAAATAGAATCTTGTATGCACTAGAGTATATAATTTATAAATTTAACCTTATCATAGACTGTAATCTATAAATATATTACCAGTTTGAGTGTCATATGTGGCGCCATGTATGTTTTGCTGCATAGGAGCCCTGCCTGCATGGTACTTACCACTGTTGCTCCAGTGTGTTTTAAATTCACACGTACTTATACACTGGTCATGCCCTCTCGCTCTTGCTAATTTCTCTCAAGTCATGATTAAAATGCAATAAAAGGGAGGTATGAAAAACCTAAATATCATTAAAATAACAGAAGCCTGTACAGAAAGCATTCACAGGGCACGGTAAGGAAAACACTTTTTGTGGCAGTGATTCATTTCCTGTGACTTTGCCTCCTGCCGTTTGGATCTGCAACCAAAGCCTCACGTTTCCTTGGAAAACCAATGCGTTACACCCACTTTTCTATCGTAGGCAGTAGAATTCAGTGTTTAACACCAGGGACCTTGAAGTAATCTTAACATTTTGCCACTTCCTAGCTAAGTGACCGTGGGAAGGAAAATTCATCTACTGGACCCCTGGTTTTCTCACCTGAAAAACCGGGTCTAAGAAGTACAGATTTTCACAGTTAACTTCTTTGAAGTCAAGTAGAGTCTTGCAACACATGCAGTGTCATCATTTACTTGGTAATAGATTTTTCTCTCTTGGTGATACATAGTGTGCTGGCATGTCTAATTATCTACATTTTCTTAGACGTGAAGTATGGTGATTGTAATCACCTTCCAGGGTGTTGCTGGGGATTAAGTGAACTAAGGCAAACTGATACCTGCAAATAAGCATCAATTATTATTACATGCGTGTGATGGACCCATTGCTTAAGGTGCAGTCTGTGAGAGGGTCTGTGAGAGGGGAATGTTGTGTGTGTCCTTAGGAGAAACTGATAGTGATACTTCCTTCTCTGTTATCGTAAAACTTAATGAAGGGAGGGGGCTAATCGCCTTAGCTTCTTTGGTATATTCTAAGCTTCCAAGGAGTAGGAATTGAGTCCTTTATTTTTATTTTAGATTTTCATGAATGGGGTTAATGTTCAGTAAATATTTGTGAGACACATATCCTCTTCCTTGTTTAATTAATCTCTTTTGTATTGGCAAAACAATTATTGGCAAAAACAAGTATTAAGGAGTCGTACGATTAGTAGTTGAAAAATACTCACTGGCTTAAATGTGTAGCTTCCTACGAATAAGCGTTCTTCCTACTTAATCATGCTTGTTAAATACTCTCTTATAAATATGCTCCCTCTAACAAACAGATAAAATTTTCTTCCACTAGTTTGACACCTGTAAAACTATACCCTAGCGGGGGAATTGAATATCAACCAGATTTACTTGTAAATTTCTGGAAGTTTCTCATTAGATCTCAAGCATAGAGTCAGATGCATCTTAATGATTGATGTGTGTCTTACATTTGTTATGTGCATAAATCTTCAGTATTTATGTACATGCATGGTCCTTTCTTCTCTTTCTCTCACCTTCGTGGAAAGTCAGGGAATCTGCTGGATGATTTCATACATCTTATTTCACTGCTTTCTTGGTACACCATTGCATCTATTGATTCCTCCAAGGTCTGCTCCAGGGTAAACTTCTCTTTCAGGAGAGGACAGCAATTTCAATGCATCCAAATTAGCACAAAAACTGGCCTTTCTGGGGACTCTGGCTAGAGCCAATGGGTGATACATTTATAGCAAGCGAGGGCTTAGAAGAAGAAAGCAGGTACCAAGCAACCCCAAGCTTGAAAGCAATTGTAAGCCTGAAAAAAAAAGGAAGAAAAATAGGTTAGAGTAATAAGGGACACTCTAATTATGTTTGGCCATGAGGATTAGAGAGTTTCTAATTCTATGTCAGAGGTTAATGAACTTTTTCAATAAAAGTCCAATTAGTAACTATTTTAGGCTTTGCTAGTCATATGGTCTCTGTTGCCACAACTCAACTGTCGTGCAGATCAAAAGTAGTCATAGACTATGAAAACAAGTGAGGCAGCTATGTGCCGATAAAACCTTCTTTACAAAGCTTGTCCTAGGCAAAGGGCCAAACTTGCCTGTTAGGTCATAGCTTATTGACCCCTGTTCTACAGAAAGACATTGTCTCAATGCTTTAATGTATTTATGAAAATAATATTGAACATCTATTATTTTCTGGGCATTAAAAAAAAAAAAAAATCCTGAATTGCTTCTGTTTTCCTGGAAGCGAGACTCCAGCTCTTGTTTATCTTTTCATTTGGCTCATGGTTGAATGTCTTGTTTCGTCCCCATGGCTGTCTATTTTTCTCATGACAGGCATTTTCAGATAAAAGGAAGAGCACATCATCTCATGGAGAGAACAGAGCCTCAGGTATGTCTTAACAGAGTGGTATGCATCTCTGCTTGGTTTGGGAGAAAGTAGACTCAACAAAGTGAGAGAGTGAAAACAGATTGGTGCCCTGTGCTCCAGCACCCTTTACACAGTGAGTTGGACTTTATATCTCTCTACCATGCAGCTAACTGCCAGAAGACCGAGGAGTTGTGTCCTGTGAGTCGTGTCTTGTATTGGAGGCCATAACTACTATTTGTTTGTTTGTTTGTTTATGTGACTCAAAGTCTCACTCTGTTGCCCCAAGCTAGAGTGCCGTGGTGTCACAGCTCACAGCAACTTCAAACTCCTAGGCTCAAGTTAATCTCTTGCTTCATCCTTCCCAGTAGCTGGGTCTACAGACGCTGCCACAACACCCAGCTAGTTCTATCTTTTCAGTAGAAATGGGGTCTTCCTCTTGCTCAGCCGGGTCTCAAGCAACCCACCTGCCTTGTCCTCCCAGATGCTGGGACTACAGGTGTGAGGCCCTGCACCTGGCCCATAACTACATTTTAAATTTGGTGGCTGGAACCCTCTCTCACTCATTATGCTGTTTTTCCCTCCCATGGGCAGAGGCCCTTATTATCCCTCCAATGAAATAAGATTGGATAATATTCATATGAAAGCTATAACCCAGTTATAACCTAAGAATATGGGGAAGGGGGAGAGGGAGGGGAGGAAGAGGGGAGGTGGGCGGAGGGAGGGGGATTGGTGGGATACACCTGTGGTGCATCTTACAAGGGTATATGTGAAACTTAGTAAATGTAGAATATAAATGTCTTAACACAATAACTAAGAAAATGCCAGGAAGGCTTTATTAACCAATGTGATGAAAATGTGTCAAACGGTCTATAAAACCAGTGTATGGTGCCCCATGATCACATTAATGTACACAGCTATGATTTAGTAAAAATAAATAAATAAAAATAAATAAATAAGATTGGAGTCTCCCCTTCTTTCTGAGAGCCTTTAGTTCATCTCAAAGTCCATAGAACCCAACATGTGACCCACAAAGGTGACCCAGAATAGATGGTTAATGAATGTTTGTTGACATAATTAACACAGTTGTGCTAGGCGAGGCTGCTGAGGTTCACCCTTGCCTCTTGTATAACTACTGCAATATTGTGACATTTGACGTGAATTTTATTTTTTCATGATATCTTCAACATATTCACTACACTTTGTTCTTCTAACTAAAAAGGGAGAAGCAAATTTTCTGGATTATGTCTTATCACTCCCCTAGAGAATGTGTAAGCACTTAGGACTTTATTTTTTTTCACAGATTTGGAAATAATTACTGTTTTTTTTTTTGCAGTTTTCGGCTAGGGCCAGGTTTGAACCCACCACCTCCAGTATATGGGGCTGGTGCCCTACTCACTGAGCCACAGGAAATTACTATTTTTCTATCTGAACTAGCTATTTGTCCACCTGAGAACCTCATAGACTATATAATACTATAAATCTATAAAAGTCAAAAAAAATTTTGTTCATGTAATAGTTAAACATTATGTATATTTTTATTCTTTTTCTGCCTACTACTGTTTATGCATTTGATACTGGCATTGTTTCTATGATTAGATGCTTTTCAAGCATTTGTATTAAATTAAATTTCCATATGTTTAAGGCAGTGACATACTAAAGCAGAATTTTGGCATTTGCATGTATTTTATTCCATTGCAAAATTCTATAGCATCTGTAATTATTTAATGATCAAAACAGTTACTTGATCTTGTCAATATTGCTATTTCTAACTAACATATGAAAATGAAGATGTCCTTTTTTTACTCTTTCACATATTAATTATCACATGAAATTGAAAAACAGAGTAAAAAAAGTTTTCATTCTTAAGTAATTATTGCTTGTCAGCCCAACCTGAGAAGCATTGAGCTAAGTGGAGAAGTGCTACTTTTCCAAAGACAAAAACTCAATTTATAGTTAGCACTTGGAATTATTCTGGTAAGAAACTCACCTAGATGGTAATTGTGCATTTCTGGCAAAAGAGGAGAACATTCAAAAGAGCTCTGGGTCTATTGGTGTGATAACCACTAGATTCAGATTGAAGTAGCCCATGAAAGAGCCTCTTAAGTCCCTTTAATACTTTGTGGAAACTCGGTAATAAAAATAATATATTCCATCAGTCCTGAGTCACACTCTTTCTACATTTGATTTGACATCGTTATAACCATGACGTCCTTTGATGAGGTACGGTATTTTAAATGTGCCAGTTACCATTTATGATACGTATCATGTCTAAGGCCAGTGTTTTCAGCTTTTCACAAAAAAGTATCTTATATAACATTATATCTTAAAAAAAAGAAAGAAAGAAAGAAAGAAAGAAAGCAAAGATTCAGAGAGGTAAATAAGTACCCTAAGTCACAAGGCTAAGAGTCAAACTGGATCTCTCTAAGATCCATGCCCTGGGCCACTTGATTACCCTGCTGACATGGGAAAGGCATTAAAAGGAAGATCACTGTGAATTTAGGAATGTGCCTGAGAGCCAAGGAAAGGGATTCAAGTAAGTTTCAAGACAAGGTGGAGCAGGAATTCCCTTTGTTTTATCTCTCCCGCCTGAATACATGCTTTCTTCTTTTATCTGTAGGCTGGATTTCTCTGTTTTGTTACAGGGCAGAACTTTTCCCTTTACCCATCATTCAACCTATTTAAAATAATTTTCCATCCAATAGCTATGGAGAAGAGTCACTTTGTACCAATATGAGATTGGAGGCCCATTGCTGCCAATTGGAAGGCCTTCCAAGAGAACGAGCAGCTATTAGACCACAGAATGAACAGGTACTCCAAATGTTGTGAATTACCTGAGAGATGTTCTTTTTAATATTTAAGTCAGAAATGCACAAAATACACAAGAATAAGTGCAGGTGGTCTATACTTTGGAAGAAGCCATTTTTTCCTTTGGGCACTGCTATGGTCTGAATGTTTGTGTCCCCCCAAATCTATACATTGAAATCCTAACCCCAAGATAATAGTGATGAGAAGTGGGACTATGGGAGGTGCTTACATCATGAGGGCAGATCTTTCATGAATGAGATTGTGCCCTTATAAAATAGGCATAAAAGGTACTTTTTATCCCATCCATCCCGTCCTGTCCCATCCCATCCCATCCCATCCCATCCCATTCCATCCCATCCCATCCCATCCCATCTTATCCCATCCCATCCCATCCCATCCCCTATACAAAGACACAATGAGAACCTTTTATGAACCAGAAAGTTGGCCCTCACCAGATACTGAATCTGTCAGTGCCTTGATCTTGGACTTCCCAGCCTCCAGAACCATTAGAAATATATTTCTATTGAGATAAGTCACTAAAAGACCTGCTACAGGAGATATCTAATACTAGAACCTAATGATCCAGGGTAAGGTGTTCTGCCTTTATCTCATGAACACGACAAGCTTTTGACTAAGAAGCCTGAGGGATGAAAGAAATGTTTTCATAAAACCAGTCCAACAGAAAGGAGTAGGACAGCCAGAAGCAGAAAGAAGCTATAACCTAAGTTACTAGACAAAAGACAATTATTCTGAAAACCCACACAGAGAAGAATGAAGGGGTTCAAGACAGAAGACAGTTCCATCTAATGGATGTCAAAGTTACCAAAACTTCAGTCATGTTGGCTGAGGAGCTAATCTTAAAAAAAGCAAATGAATTTGATGGCATAGAGCCCAGGGATGATCTTTGAAATACACATATCTCGAATAATAAAGTCAGAAAATTGCAGTGGGTTAAGGAAGAAATGCATAGTTTCAATTAAAAAAATAATTAAATAGGTAAGGAGGTCTCTGTTAATTTTAAATGAAAATTCTGTTTGGTAAAATTTTAAATTGATTAATACCTAAATGGCCACCGTATGGGTTCAACAAGATCTTATCAGGTTGGAAAGTGTAAACACATTCTCTGCTGGTCCTTCGTCCCTGAGTCACGGATCTTTTCCTTCTCACCACCTTGCTCTACGGTACCGAGTCAGTGGAGCTGGCAACTGAATTAATCCTATTTTGCTGTCTGTGTGTTTTATGTAAGTGCAGAGATTGTCCCTTTCTAAGGGTTGGAGAAGGGAGATTGAGCACTAGTATAAATACAACTCTCCTGCACACGACTGGGTTGCAGTAGAAGTTTCTCAGACCCATAGCAGTAAAAATATATTACAATTCTGCCCTCACTTTTTCTCTACCAGCAGGCCATTTACTGACATCCATTTTCTCCTCAATTGGTGTCATTACTCTGCTGTTGTCTTTCAACATTATGCTTCCGGGTGACGCCGTTCTCCATGATTATCATCACTGTTGTTTGATGGTAACATTTCCATAGAATCTTTTCCTCAAAGATTCCTTAAGCATGCTATACTTCATGTAGTTCAGTCGATTAAAGGAAAATTATTTGAACTCTTCTGTCAGATTTTTTTTCTTTGCCTCTCAGGGGTTTCTCTAGCTGGGACTTAGTTGGAGCTGTGGGCTCTGTGCCAGCTGGAAGCTGGACTGATTTCCGTGAGTGGAGCCACAGCTCTCATAAGTTAGTGTCGCATTACACTGGTTTTCTGTTTCCCATTAGCTGTTTAAAAAGAAGCGCTCAAATGTGATCAGCGTTTTGTAACATAAGTTCTGTATAACATGGGTAGTCTCAGAACCAGTCATAGCCAGATGGGAAGCACAATTAATAGTATTTTTTCCAGAGACATGTATGTATACTTAACCGCTGAATTTTGATGCAGTCAAGAAATTAGAATTTTTTTATTTTATTACTCATGCTTTTATTTATTCTTTAGTATCTTTTTTGTGTGTGTGTGTGGCAAAGTTTTTTTTTTTATTAATATTAAATCATAGCTGTGTACATTAATGTGATCATGGGGCACCATGCACTGGTTTTATAGACCGTTTGACACATTTTCATCACACTGGTTAACACAGCCTTCCTGGCATTTTCTTAGTTACTGTGTTAAGACAATTACATTCTACATTTACTAAGTTTCACGTGTACCCTTGTAAGATGGACCGCAGGTGTAATCCCACCAATCACCCTCCCTCCACCCACCTCCCCCCTCCCTCCCTCCCTCTGAAGGAGGCATGTGACATAAAGACATTTAAAGATTTAACAGAGGAAAGAACTAAGAACATTTATTGAGTGTTTTTAATGTGTCAGGTACTGTTCTAAATGTGTTTTATGTACTCTGGGCTCTTTCTGGCAAATATTAATTTACCTTAGAAAAATTATTAAGCTATCTTAATACTAAAGATAGTATTAAGTATATTAGTATATAGTATTATAGTATATAGTATATATAAGTATTATACTATATAGTATAAAGAAAAGAAAATACTAAAAAAATTACGCTTGATAATACACATAGAACTTTAGGTCTATTGGCTCTCACTTATATATAACCCTACATGACCCTTGCCCATATAGCTCTTTATCTGTCATTTTTCTATTATCCTCTGTCAATGAGGGTCATTTTTGTGTGTGCTTTTTCATACTACATGAGAATTAGAGAATAACAGTTGTCTCAATAAAAATTATCTTAAAGAAATATATTACTATTAATAATTTTATTATCAATAGAAATCTTACATGAGATTTAAAATTATTTTTTGATCCTTGGTTCTATATAGATGTATTATTATTTGACGAGCAAACATTAACAATGCATTGATTCTGATATTTCTTAGGTGACTTTTCAGAAAGAATATGTATGCAGGTTTTCTTCAATGAATTTTTGGAGCTGGCATTGTTGTCCCACATGAAGAAAAGCAAAAATGCCTGGGTTGCCAATATATCACATATTCTTTATTATTTTTAATATCATCATTTTTAAGAATTGCAACTCGTTTTATTTTCCTGTGATGCATTTTACATAGATGTTTTCCTTACAATTAGTAGAAATTTTACTTGTGTGACATTTTAATATGAACAGGTACCTTTTTTTTTTTTTCCTGTTTCACATGGCTGTATGAACTTACTTAGTTTTAACTATAATATAATAAAAAATATATAAATTATTATTTACATATATTTTTATTTCAAAATACTAAGAGGATATAGATGTTTTTGTTACACGACGAGTCAGGGCCCATGAATGTGCCCATCACCCAATTAGTCATCCTTGTACCTCTTAGGTGGGTTTTTGCCCCCCCTTACCTGATTTCCCATGACTTTACTTCCCTCTGTGCACTTGTGTGCTCACTGGTTAGTTTCAGTTTATTAGAGAGCACATGTGGTGTTTGTTTTTCTATTGTTGAGATATTTTGCTCAGCATAATGGTCTCCAACTCCTTCAAAATTGTTGCAAAAGGCATTAATTCCTGAGCTATCACCTTACACGTATTAGAATGGCTGTTATCAAGAAGCAGGAGATGCCGGTGCAGATGGAGAGAGAAAGGAACACTTATGCACTGTTGGTGGGAATGCTCATTAGTACAAATCCTATGGAAAACAGTATGGAGATTTCTTAACTAAGACATTTTAAAAAAAGGTATCAGTTCCTGGGAAAGTTGGCCTTTAAAATAATGTTGAAATGACATATTAACCTTCAAAGAATATATATTTTGTTGTAAATAATATGTAAAACTCTAAATGAAAGGTACAGATGAGCTCAGTGCTGAATTTCAAGTTCTAGGCACTGTCTGAGGGGGTGGGAAGGCCCGTTCCTATCTCCTTTACCACTACCCCTGGCCAAGCTAAAGAAGAGCTTTCCTTTCTGGGAAATTGTAACTTTTCATTCTAACTAGTTATGTGTGAGTGTGCATCCTGGTAGTGTCCTTGGGAGTCAAGTCTTCTAAAGAGATTTCACATTATCCTAAAATCGCAGTGGGTTGGTTCCCTTCTAGTGAGGGTCAAATGCAGCCAAGGTGGCTTGGGTAGCAACTTCATCATCATGTTACAGTCCCTTAGGGAAGTAGATATCTTAGGGTAGCATTTCACAAACTTTAATGTCTATGTGGATGACTGGGGGAACTTGTTAAAATGCAAATTCAGAGTCAGTATGTCTAGACAGGACCCGCGATTCAGCATTTCTCCCAAGCTTCCAGGCGATGTCCAATGCCACTACTCCTTTTTTCACACATTGGGTAGCAAGGCCATGGATAAAGGGAAGCTAGTGGGAGGCATTGCCTTCATCTGACTCTTGCTGGATAGTGGCCATCCTTCCTGACTCTACACTTCCCATTGACTCTCTTCTCAGAACTTCCTTTACGCCCTGACAAGCAAGGCATCTGCTCTGACTGTAACCTCTGAAGACTACCTTTGAAATTTCTTAAGAAGTCCCACCTTGATATCTGGCACTTGTCTAGACTCAAACCTGGAATGGAAGATGCATGCTTTCATCTGTGTTTGACCCTTGGGGCAGTCTCCATCCCTATCCCAGCCCCTTCACCCATCAGTTAACCAGATGCTGGGGCAGCTCCGGGACACGGACCTGCAGTGCTGGGGCCCCAGGCTAGGCTGGTTGCAGGAAGAAGGACTAGCAAATGGGCTTCCCCTACTGGTCAGAGCACAATTTCTTTTTCCTAACCTTGTGACTTGGGACTGCCAGAATGGTGCTCACACAGAGCTGATTTGGAGTGATTCAAAGTGTTTATATAGACAGGGTCCTATAAAATTTTTTTCCTGCAGTCCTCAACACCTAAGACTGATGTTGGCCATCTTGAATGTTGATATATATTTTATATACCTCAAAATAAAATAGTCAATAAATTTTACAATGCAATGGATCTAAACACTAAAAATTGAATAGCTACAAGAGGTAACTGTCATCTTGACAGTTGCTAAATATGATCGTAGGCTCTCAAGGAGTTAATTGCTGGCCAATGAGTGAGGTAAGTGAGGTTAAGATACAAACCACAATATGGCAGTCCCTTGGGATACAGGAGAATTCTGGTTGCACTTTCAATTTTGATGCAATAAAACCCAACTTCACATTTCTCTGCCTTTCCTTAGCTCCTTTTCTGTTACATTGATACCACAATGTGTGCTCCATATGTGAAGGCGAAGTTAAACCAAAAGCTGCCTTTTCCCACCAGAAGTCTGTCCTTACTATATTGAGCTGTATCTGTGATATCGGAAGGTAAAACTCCATGAGTAATACAATCTGACATGCTGAATCACAAGTGGGTGCAAAGCAAATACCCCGCTCCTGAAAATGATGCCTCAAAGAACCTCACTCTTAACCAACAAGTTATGCTATTAATATTATTTTGGAAATCCTTTCACTTTTAGCCTAACTTTAATTAGAGCACTTTCTTTTCCCCTTCCAGCCTAGCAGGAGTTTAGGACCGAAAGAAGAATGTAATGTTTGGGATCACATTTAAACCACAGAAGCTGCTAAAAAAACACAGCGTTTTTGTTGGCAGTCTCACAGTTAAGGAAATATTACTGAAAACACCTTAGCCTAGCCGTAGGCCCACCTAGATTCTAGATTCATCTGTGTCATTCACTCACTGAGAAACTTTGGATGGGCAAGACAGGCCAATTCTCTGGGCCTCAGTTTCCTCATTTAAAACTGATGCTAAGCCAAGTTACTGGAGGGCTCCTTCAGGTTCCAAAATCAATGAGACAATGTCCTTCAGATACTCATTTGCTTTTGTTTAGCCAGAGAAACTTGAAACATGCATTCTCTTTCAAGACTGTGGTGCCAGTAAAAAATGGGGCCAAGTTCGGGTGGCCCATTAATAAGCAGTTCTGTGAGACCTCCGGCAAGTTATCTTTACTTTTGAGGATGCTGAACCTGGATTTCAAGTGAACTTGGTTAGATTCAGACATGGCTCTAAATGTTGGAAAATTAGGTCATTTGACATTTCTAGTCTGTGATTCACCACAACATTTTGTTCCTTGGTACTTTTTCAAAGATCAAGGGAGACCCCTGAGGCCTTCCTTTATTTCATCGCTATTACAGTCACCCCAGTTCAAGTCACTGTCATCGCCCTGGACTTCAGGGGTAGCTTCCCGCTGGTCTCTCCTCTCTGTTCTAGCTCTCCTGCCCCAGGACCCATTCTCCAGACAGTGACCACAGTGGTGTGGCTCTGTCTTCTCTGCGCCCGTCTGGAGGTAACTGATATCCTCCTCAGGATATTGGTGAAATCAATATCCTTGTTTGTCCGTTTCTGTGCCAACTGTGATTGGATGCTTTATGTGGGCTTCCCTGCCTTCTGTCCTCTGTTGAGTTTGGTCACCTGGGAAGGTGCTGATGGAGATCAGTAGGTGGGAGGAGGAAGAGGTTGTGGTATTTATCACCAGGGCTCCCTCTCTTCCAGGGCACTGTCTGGCAGAGACAGTGAGCTTCTACTGAAGGCCTAGTTCTTACTCTGTGGCCCTCTCCTTCAGCTACAGAAATAGCTCAGGTCTGTCTGGGTTCTGGGAACTCTTCCTTTTCCTTGCCCATTCAGGCCTAGGGCAGCAATGCTGCCTCATTGTTGGTAGTCTAGTATATTTTAAACTCCCCTATTTTACCCCTTAATTTCATTTTACATTTTTAAGTAGTACATTTAAAAAATTATTTTAAATCAAACCGTCTGAGTAGGTCATCTACTTTCTACCAACTCCTGTAGTAGTATGGAGCAGGGGAGAGAGAGAGAGAGAGAGAATTCACATACCATAAAAGTCACCATTTTGATTTGTATTTGTCAGGGATATTTGGCATACTCACAAGTGAAACCATAACTATCTTATTCCAGAACATTCTTGTCATCCTAGAAAACTCCTGTACTCCTTGATAGATACTTGTCATTTTCTTTTACTCCTACTCTCTGGCAAACCTCTATTCTGGATATTTCATATGAACAGAATCATACAATATGTGGCCTTTTTAAATGATTCTTTTCAATAGGTAAAATATGTCAAGACTTATCTATGTTGTAGCATGCATCAGTGGCCTAATAATATTCCACTGTAGGGATATATCACACATTGTTTATCCATTCATCATTTTATGGAAATGTATGTTGTTCTTACTTTTTGGCTATTATTTATTATGCTACCAGGAACATTCATATACATGTTTTCATGTGAATATTTATTTCTAATTCTACATGGGAGTAGAATTACTGGATCATATGATAACTCTTTGTTTTATGTTTGAGGAGTTGACAAAGTGTTTTTCAAAGGGATGAACGCTTTTACCTTCCACCAGCACTGTATGAGGTTTACAGTTTCTCCACATCTTTGTTAGTTTCTGTTTTTTGTTTCATTTTACTTTGTTTCTTTTTTGATTATAGCTATCCTAGTAGATAGCTGAGGTGGTTTTGATTTCCATTTCCCTAATGAGTAATGCTGTTGATCATGATTTCATGGTTTCATGTAGCTATTTACATAACTTGGGAGAAATGTCTATTTAAATTTTCTGCCTATTCTTTAATTTGGATATTTGTCTTTTCATTGTTTAGTGGGATAAGGTATCTCCCGATTGTTGAATTACAAACACTTTCTCCCATTCTGTGGATTGTTTTTTTACTTTCCATATTTCCTAGTGTGTTCTTTGACACACAAAATTTTTCAATTTTGATGAGGTCCCATTCATCTACTTTCTATTTTGTTATTTGTTCTTTTGATGTCATATTTAAGAACCATTGCCTAATCCAAGGCCGTGAAGATTAATAGGCAGATTTTCTTCTAAGAGTTTTACAGTTTTAACTCTTTACGTGTAGGTTTTTCATTTACTTTAACTTTTGTATGTGATGTGAAGTAGTGGTAACAGTTTATTAGTTTGTATGTGTATAACCAGTTCTTCCAGAAATCACTTTGTTGAAAAGATTATTCCTTCCCCCACTAAATAGCCTTGGCACTCTTACAGAAAATCCCTGACTGTAGATATGTGAGTTTATTTTTGGGCTTTCAATACTATTCTGGTAATCTGTATGTCCATCTTTACACCAGTATCACATTGTCTTGATTACTGAAGGTTTATGGTAGGTTTTGAGATAGAGCGTTATGAATTCTCCAATTTCGTTTTCCTTAGAGATTGTTTTGGCTATTCTGGGTTCCTTAAAAATGCACATGAATTTTAAGATCAGCTTGTCTATTTAAGTAAAAAAATGCAGTTACAAATTTTTTTTTTTGCAGTTTTTGGCTGGGGCTGGGTTTGAACCCACCACCTCCGGCATATGGGGCTGATGCCCTACTCCATTGAGCCACAGGCACTGTCCGACAGTTACAATTTTGATAGGGATTATATTAAGTTTGTAGATCAGTTCACAGAGTATTGCTCCCAATGTATGACAATATTAAATCTTCCGAAATCTGAACACAGGGTGTATTTCCACTTATTTAGATATTCAATTTCTTTCAACGTCGTTTCGTAGTTTTCACTGTAAAATTTTTGTTCTTCTTTGGTTAAATTTTTCTAAGCTGTTTTCTAAGTTGTTCTAATCTAATTATTTTCTTAATTTTATTTTCAGATGGCTCATTGTTATATATAGCAATACAGTTTGTCTTTGCACAGACTGGTCTTGTGTCCTGCAACCTTGTTGAACTTGTTCATGTTCAGTAAACTGTTTTAAATGAAAATATACTGAATAGTTAATGTAAAATATAAAATTATTCAGAGTAATGAGCTACATTTATATATAATATTTTCCCAGAGAATACACATCTAATATTTCCAATATACTAAAAGAGGCTAAAAATAGCTTTAATAGAAAATTTAGATAAAATACTTATTGAGCACTATTCTATGAACATGTATGTGCACATTTTATTCTTATCACAATCATAAGGTAGGTGCTATAACTATTCCCATTTTTCAGATAAAGGATTTTGGGTACAGAGAAGTTAATTAACTTCATCAAAGTGAGATGGCTGGAAAGTGGTGGAGCCAGGATTTGAAGCCTGATAACCTGATTCCAATGTCTATGTTTTTAACCACTATCTTATATTATTTCTTGAAATAGTGTGGACACAGATCCGTAGAGAAACTTTCACAGTAGTTTAAGTGCACTTAGAATTTCTCAGCCCTTCCATTGTCTTTCCTCAATTACCGAGAACGACAAAACATCTGACTGCCCTGAGGGTGTCAAACACAAATTGAGGACAAGGAAACATCCTCTGAGCAAATTAAATCAGTGTCATGTGCCTAGTTTTTTGTATGTAAAAAATCCTTGCCTTTTAATACAGTTTATATTAACAGAAAAATCATGAAGATGGTACAGAGAGTTTCTACCTACTTTCTTCTAGCTTTCATGGTTTTGATAAGTCTACTGTAGTTCTCATCCTTGTTCCTCTTGGTAAGGTGTGTAGGTTCTAAGGTTTCCAAAGACAAGTAGAAAACCTCCCAAGGTCTACTTGTCTTTGATTTCTGCAGTCAGAATCACATGACTTCCTGAAGCTTACCCTATTTGTTGTGCTTGTGCCTCCTGAATCTACAGATTGATATCTGTCATTAATTTTGGAAAATTCTTGGCCATTGTTATTTCAATTATTTCTTCTACTTCATTCTCTCTTTCTTTCCCTTTTGGTGTCAAAATATACACATATGATGCCTTTTGAAATCATCCCATAATTCTTGGATGTTCTAGGCTTTAACATTTTTTTTATTTTCTTTGCATTTCAGTTTGGAAACTTTTTATTGACTTAAGTTCAAGCTCACTGATGCTTTCTCTTGCCATATGTGCTCTACTGATGAATCCATCTAGGACATTCTTCATTTATTCTTTTTTCTTCCAGATTTATTGAACTATAACTAACAAAAAAATTGTATGCATTCACTATGCACATGATATATGTATACATTGTGAAATAATTACTACAATCAAGCTTATCCATCCCTCGAAAAAATAAAAAGGTAACTATGTGAGTTAAGGGTAACATGATTGTTAACATATTATTATATGCTACCATCACCTCATCTAATTAACAGATTTTGTTTGGGGTAGAACATTTATGATATATTCTCTTAGAAAATTTCAAGTATATACTACAGTATTATTAACTATAATCACCATACTGTACAGCAGATTTCTTGAACTTATTCATCCTCCATAGCAGAAAGTTCATACTCTTTGACAAGTATTACTATTCCTCTATTCCTTGCTCAAGATTTATGTGGCTATTTGTGGTCTTCTGTGTGCCTCTATTCTGGGTTCACAGGGGCCAGACTCAAGTCTGCTGATGTCCCAGGCTTGATGCCTGGCTCCCCGGTCTTGTGCTTGGGGACCACAGGGTAGACTAGAATCTGAGTCTATATGGACTGGTCTGATCCTGAAAAAACTTTCAGCCTGAGTCTGTGGAGAAGGCCCCTGGGTCCTGGGTTTGTGGGGGCTGACCTGGAGTTTCAGGTACAGGGACTGTCCTGGTACTGGGGTATGCCTGGATCCTGGATCTATCCAGCAGCATATTCCCATGGTTCCCATGTTCCCAGGCCCCAATGTATGGGGAACATGGGAGCATGGGAGCAGACCTGGACCATGGGAACATGGGAGCAGACCTAGACCATGGAAGCATGGGAGCAGATCTGGACCATGGGAATATGCTGTTGACCTGGAACCTGTACCTGAACAGGTATGATACTGAGGTAGGGCACAGGCCTGGTTCATGGGAGTCCACAGGGGCTGGTCTACAACCACAACGATATCCCCAAAGCTTGGGATTAAGGGTGCTGGTTAGAGTCTTTGTTCTCCAGGTCCAGCATTGTGCTGGTGTGGGCCTGAAGCCTGAGGCCAAGGGCTTGTCCTAGTCATGTCTGCCCTAGTGTGTATCTGCAGCCTGAGTCTGCTTGGGATCCTAGAGCCCGGTGTGTGGTATGTAGCCTGGAGCATGAGTTTGTGGGAGCATACATGGGAGCTGGGTCTATGAGGCCCATATGGCCCTGAGCCCAGCTTGTAGTCAGTCTGGGGAAAGCCTAGAGCCTGAGTCTGCAGGGGTGGCCTACAGTCTGGGGTTTCAGTCCCAGCCTGATGCTAAGGTGCTCACATTGATCTCCCTTCCCCAGAGCATCTCTCTCTACACTGTGCCTCGTAGGCTGGGGTGGTTGTGGTGAAAGGAATGTAAAGCTGACCTTTCTATGCTCCTTGGTGTGTATTTTTAAAATGTATGTGTTTAATTCCTGGAGTCCTTAGCTCTCATGATGGCATTTTCACACGTGGCTGGTTGTTAAAAATGATGTTATGTGGGGGGACAAGTGCTGGAAAGTCCTGTTTCACCATCTTGCTGATATCATGAACATGGCCCTTCAAGATATTGTTCATGTCTGCTACGCTTTGTAGTTTATGCATTTCCTTTTGATTTTTCTTTTGAAGCTTTCTTCTTACTACTTACATTACTCACTTGTTTGTGCTAGTTGTTTACTTTTTCCATTAAAGCCCTAACAAATTAATCATAGTTCTTTTAAATTCTTTATCTAATAATTCCAACATGTGTATCTTATCTGGGTCTTCTCTGATGCTTGCTTTGTCCCCCAGACTGTGCATTTTCTTGTCTTTTAGCATGCCTTGTAACTCTTTGTTGAAAATCAGATGTGAGATATCAAAGTATTAGGTATATTAGTAAGTAGACATTTAGTATCAGGTATATTGATAAATAGGCATTTAGTGTAAGGGTTTCCATTAATCTGGCTAAGAGTTGGTCTGTGATCATGTTTGGAGTAGGTGATGTGCTAGAAGCTCCAAGTTCCACTGGTGTCCTTGCTTTTTCTCCCCGTTACCTTTAGGCTTCCCTAAGTGCTCCTCCTTAAAGAGTGTAGGCCTCTTGTTGGTCTTTCTGCTGCAATCCACTGTTGTGCTATAGCCCTGTTGAGGTGGTAAGGAATGCAGGAGGGGAAGAATTTTATAATATTTTAATTAAATCTTATTCTTTTAGTGAGCCTGTATTTAAGAGCCATGACCTTCATAAGCATTTTCAGTGGTATAGCTTTCCCCTCCGTCTCCCTATCCATTTGTCTGGCTGTATTACTTCTAATCTATTTCTTTGAAGCTCTAACTTCTGTTTCCCCATGAGAGATGATCCTTCTTGGATCTTCACTGTGAGAATCTGATGAGATTCCTGGAAGTAAAACCCACAGAAGTGTGGGCACCTCTTAAGTCTGTGGCCCCCAGGAGTTTCTCACTCTCATTCTCGTCTTCTCAGCCTCCAACAATGTATCAAAATCACCATGTAAGTGTTCCTAACATTTTAAGGCTCCAGTGGCGGCTGCTCCTTGTACGCAGATTTTACCTGAAATATTGTGGCTCTCCATGTTTGGCTGTCTTTCCAGATTTCTGAGTGGCAATGTACCTTGCAACTTCCATTCTTTGGTGGTTCAAGAAAATACATCATTTTTAAAGGATGTTCAGCTTTTTCTTATTGTATGAACATGAGTAATGACTTCCAAGCTTTTCAAGTTTCTGAGCTGAGAGACTGGAAGTTACTCATGTGTAATCGAATCCTGACATATACAGTGTCTGTAAGGCTTCAAAACAGTAACTGTAGAAAAGAACATGAAAGGCAGTGAGAAAATTACTTTCTATCTTAAATATGAAAGTTCATTTAACAATTTGATCTGTGGCCCTAAGTGTACATGAGAGTAGCAAACTAGATGACAATTTGCTGTTTATCTCCAAAAATTCAGGTAAGTGATATTTCTGGTGTGGCTAATCAATGAAGTTCCCCATTTTACTTCCCATGCATATGAGACACTGCTTTGATATCCATTTGATAGGAGAAAGAGTTCTCTTTAAATAAGAAATAGCATAAAATTGAGTGATTCATAAAGTTTGTCATGGGATTATTTTTGTGTAGGTATCATTATTTTCTATGTAAAATTGTGTTCAAAAGACCACGATGATCCCAGTTTCACTAAGAAGTCACGTGTTGATGCAAACCTTGTACCAGCCCAGTGGCTGCCTTTTAGCACTTCAACCCTTAGTGAACATCATTAGATCACATGACCGTAAAAGGTCTTAAGTGGAATGATTTTGATCCGTTCTGTACATTTCCCACTAGATTTTGTCCACATTACATAATCATTGTACATTTGGCACAGTATGTTGCCTTTGAAAAAGCTTCAAGATTAAGGAAGCAAGAAGACAGAATTGCCCATAAAATCAAAAAGGAACACTAGGAATATATATGCTGCAAAAACTCAAACCTTACTTCCCCTTTCACAGTAAGCTAAAAGCCCATGCTGAGCTAAAGCTTTATGGTTAAGGACTCGAGTTAGATAAACGTTAAAGGCTATTTCATGCTGTTTGTCTTCTGATTTGGCTAGGTATCAGTATTAAAAAATCTATTTAATAAAAAAATCCTAGAATTCTTACCAAAATTGCTTCTGTGTACTCTAAGATGGTAAACAAAGCCTGGATAAAAAACACTTGTCAATATACCTATAGCAGATTACTCTGAGAGCGTATCTTCTGTAAGAAATAAAGTGAAGGAAGATCCCAGCCCCTAGGTGGATAGTTTTAGAGGTAATATTTACAGCTGAACAAATATTAAATATCCTTTTCGAGGTGAGAAGGTTACTTGCATTTATCTCTTTATACACAGCCTCTCTTTCCCTACTTCACATCCACTTCTTCAGGGTAATTAGATTTAATTAGGAGTAGTGACATGCACTTCAATAGCTGCGGAATGTGCTCACAGGTCACCTTTGGCATCCCCACAACTGCTCATTTTAGTAAGCAAGACATTTAACTTGAAGCCTCTTTAACTCGAAGAGATAAATGTGAAAGAGATGTTTGTGGTGATTCCAGAGGTGACTTCCGAGCATTTCCACAGCCTCTGAAGTTGTCACTGCTCCTACTTCAGCTTCTCCTTCGTGTTATTTATTTCTTGTCAAATGGACTTCACATTTAAATGTCCTTTAAAAAAAAAAAATAGCTGTTACAAATGCAGTGTTTTACTGAAAGCCTATTTCCATCTAACTATGATCAATAATATTATTTCCATAAGTAATAGTGGTTAGAAGGCCCAAGCAACAAAAACAGAATGAATATTCTGGAAAACAAACCTTTGTTTTCTGGGAATAGCCTACTGGAAAATTTGAAGGTGTGTTGGAGCCAGCTTTACCACTCATCCGAGCCAATTGTAAATTCTCATTAATTTTAAGCCAGTGGTTAAAGGCTATTATTAAAAACTTTCAAAATGCAAACCTACAATTAAATAAATTGTGTTAAAATAAAAGATAAATCTTAAAACATTGTTTCCTAATTGATTTGCTGTGTTTCCCTATTACCTGTGCTCTTGGGATCATTCACATCTACCATGTCGCATAGTGGAAATAGTGTGTAATGGTGTGTTACCGCACTCTCCTCCTGACTCCCTGTCTGTTGCTATCGGTAGCTTGAGTCAGTTGTAGTGACAGTGCTTACACCATGGATATCACTAAATGGTAGTCACCGGGGATTGAATTATTGGTTTGTTGATAGTACAAACTTGAGAAAATGATGAAGAAAATGTTAACCATATAGGATGTGTCCATTACCTTGTCAATAGCACAAAAATGGAGAAAATGCTCTTCCAATATTTGTAAACTATTATTTGATTCAGTGAACAAGTTGCTCACACACCATTGACAAATGAACGCATTCTGATACGTATGTATTATGTCACTTTCATCCTATTCATTATTTATTATTAATAAATTATGTGCTATACTCCCTTTATACTGGTAAACTTTATAATGAACTTTTGTACACTGAAATAAGTACCTTTCTTTCCCAGAGAAGCAGTTGGTAGGCTTTTCCCAGTGTGCCAGTTAGGGTGTATAGGAAACCATGAGGCTGGGGATACATTTGACTGATTCCACAGCAGTACAGCTGACAGTTACCTTTATGTGTAGGAGAACAGGACTTTTCAAGCCATGGAGCTAACTGGCAGCCAATTTCTGAACTTTTCTTAAAGCATAAACTTCAATTTGTTAATATGGTATCTCCATGTTTCTAAAAACTGATGTTGTAAGTTACAGGGGGTTGGCCCCCCTTTTAGACTCCATCCGTGAGTGCTGTTTTGGTGAAGAGGCACATTGGCACAACATACTGAAAGATTCTTTCTCTCAGGATTCCATCAGCCTTCTGAGCCTTCGTTCAGGACCCTTGTCTTTGATAGATAACCATTCATCTGTGTGAAGACACCTATTCGGGCAAAACTTAATAACAATTTTTTGTTTTGTTGGTTTTCTGAATCTCTTTGTATTACAAGAATTTTTGTTTGGTTTGTTTTCCTAGGTGATTTTCCAAAGTCTACATTCAGTTTTCTTATATCCCTCCTTCATCTAATCTGTGACAACATGGTTCAAAACAGCGAAAAGAAAGAAGACAAAGGCAGCGCGTTAGAAGTCATCACATTATGACTCTGCAGCGTTAAGTAACGGCTTTCCCCTGAATTTCCACTACTTTATTCTTTTCATATCTGTGTTGGGCACAGTGTCATGATGGGATGGAAAGGGAAGCTTTATAGTAGGGCATAGGAAAATTACTTTTTTTTTTCTCTCTCTCTCCCATCCTGTTTTTTTAACTTGGGTCAAAAAGTATTAATGGAGAGGGATTGCTATGGAGAGGACATTCTCCCTAGAAAGACCGCTGTCTTCACTGTGGGAAACACTTGACTCCCTGCCTACTGTGTCCTAAACTGTGAAATGAAGAGCTATTTTTGAATGGTTATATCCTGCCCTTGGGGGATAGCCCGTTCTCACATAATATTCTCGAACACTCTGACAGTGATAAGCATTGAAAAAATATTCTCAGTGCTGATTTCCTTTTAAGGTTTGGCTGTAGCATTTGAGTATTTGTGAATATCTAGGTGATTGTTTGCATGGCCAGCCTTGAAATTAGTGTTCCAGGTCCTTCTTTGGTTCAAACTAGACATCTCCACAGCCTCTCTAAACTGGAAATGACTTTCTACATGTCTGAATGTCATGAAACTCAGTGAATTAGGGCGCAAGTTACACAGGGCCCAATTTGAACTTTCTACCAATCTTGTTCTAGAATAAAGAGATGGGGTATTAGGTGATATTGACAGGTAGGCACTTAAAACATACTTTTTGAATAAGTGAATACAGGATGACAATAAAATATCACTTACAAAATTATAAATTATATTGAATGTGAAAAACTTCAGTGTCATGCTATTTCCCATCCATCTAGCCCATGCCCTTTTTGTTTGTGGGTTTATTCCCAAGTGTGTGCATGTATATGTGTGTAAGGGCATTTTAGCACAAATTCAAAAGGATGTGAACACATAGTACAAAGACATTTATAATTTTACTGAGCAACCACATTTCTAGAAATTTGGCCTATAGATATATTTCTGCATATTAATATGAAGTTTTAAAAGAATATATATGACAGCATTGATTGTAGCATAAGAAAGAAGAAAAATGCTGGGCATGGTGGCCCGTACGTATAATCCCAGCACTTTGGGATTATAAACTTTGGGAGGCTGAGATGAGAGGATTGCTGGAGGCCTGGAGTTTGAGATGAGACTGCCAATATAGTGATACCCTATTTCTATAAAAATGGCAACGGATTAAATAAATAAATAATTTAGGTGTGGTGGCACATGCCTATAGTCCTAGCTACTTGGGAAGCTGAGGCAGGAGGATGACTTCAATGCAGGAAATCAAGGTTCGGTAAGCTGTGATCTGGTCACTCATTCCAGCCTGGGCCACAGAAAGAGACTCTGTCTCAAAAAAAGAAGGAAAAACAATTGTGTCAATAAGACACAGAAGACACAGGCTCAATAAATGATGATAAATCCATGAATATAATACTCTGCATTTGTGAGGGAATAAAAGGGGGAGGGTAACATTCCATTTACTGAAATACTGAAATGAAAATATTCCAACAGGTGTATATTGTGAAGGGGAAAATGTTGCAAACCAACATGTTTAGATGCTAACTTTTGTGTTACAAAAAAAGAAGAAAGACATTTTAAGTGAAAATCAACTTTTAAAAAATAGATTGTTTCAACACAAAGTCCAAGGCAGAAATGACTCTTTCCTTCAATTTATCTTCCAGGGTAGTTCAAAGGAAAATACACATTGTTAAATTTATGGATCCCAAGTGGATAATTTGACTGAATTCCAGTTCCAAATAATGCAATAGTGAAACATTGGGAACAAAACTAGAAAAATGATAAATAAATTATGGTATGTCTACATAATACAATGCAATTCATTAAGATAAAATTTACAGCACTGAAAATGCTTTATTAAATATATAATTCATGTCAGTAAAGAGAAAAATAGTCCAAGAATTGGCTAATGAATTGGTATTATTAATACTTCTGTTAAAAAAGAGCAGAAAATACACAAAAAGTCTAACAGCAAGGATCATGTTGGGATTAAACTTATAGGATATTTTGTTTTCTTAAGTGAATTCTTCTTTATTTTCTGAAATTTCTGTCCTGATTTCATATTGCTGGAAGAGTTGGAAAAATAAGCTTTATTTAAAAAGGTGATTGAAATCTTTCTGGAAGATGGTAATTGAAGAAAATAACTCAAACTTGGGGCCTTTGTTAGTTGGGAAGGGAGGAATATAATTCATTCTTGGCATGAAAGGTGACTCATTCTCCCCCTCCTTTTCCTTCTTTTCTTTCCTAGGTCAAACAATTTGAGTCTAAATATTTAGCTCAGTAGCTCAGTAGACAAGTAGTTGGCTTGTCAGTAATAGGGTAGGTAAAATATTCACAATTATTATCCCACAAAAATCATGTTGTTTTAGTAATATTTTATAATGTGCTTTAAAAGTATAATAAAAATATTGACTTTGATTCTATTAATATTTATTATTCAAGGATGTGTTAAATCTTCCAGGATATAAAATATTTTGAATTCCTGCAAGGCTGAAATTGGTTGTTTTAGGCAAGAAGACTAATATACCTGAGGGTCAGTTGTTCAAAATTTTTAAGAAAAATATCTGTTATGAAATAAAATAATTTAGTGGCAGAAAGAAGAAAGGAATGATAGCTCAGCTCTATCATAAATCTTTATTCAAACCCCTGCTTCAATGGCTGTTTCTATTTATCTGAATATATTGCTATCAAGTTTACTAAGTTCATCTCAAACACATCTTTTTTTTTTTTTGTATTTGTATAATCCATATTTTAACTTCTGTAATAGTCTTAAATGTCCATCCCAAATTAAGCTTATCTTTGTTTCCTATTTTTCACTTCACACACAACTAATGAGTAATCAAACATGGTCAGTTCTTCCTCCTACACCCGTCTTCCCATCCTCCCATCCAGTTATTTGTGTTTCTTTGTTACGTATCACACTTCAAATCATTCCACCATCATCTTCTGGCTAAATTACTTATCCTTACTGGTTACCCGAATTTTAGAGTAAACTTTTCTATATGAGATTCTGATCATGTTAATCTCCTGCTTTCTTATGCCGTATGCTAATTCTTTCAGAAAAACATATAAATTCTTCAAAGTATTTTACAAAAGGCTCCACAATCCAACGCTATGATCATACACATAGTGATTGATACACAGTAATTATTCATATCACAGTCACACACACATTTCTTTTTTTTTTTTTTTTTTTTGTGAACTCCAATCTTTTCCTTATAAATACTCTTTTCATTTAGATAAGTCCTTCATGATTTTCTTGCCTGGTAAGGTAAGGTAAGGTAAGGTAAGGTAAGGTAAGGTAAGGTAAGGTAAGGTAAGCTGTGTGAGGACAGAGACACTATTCATTCAGTAATGTATCCTTGGTTGTGAGTTTGGAGTAAGCATTCAACATACAGCTTTTGAATAAGTGAATTAATGTGGCTGGCACAGAGCTCTTTTTCTTAATAAACCCTGTTTGAGGTTCATCAGGTCTTCTAAATCTCTGCCTGCAACCAGTTTTGGAAAATTTATGTCCATTATGTCTTGAAATCCATGATTTTCTACTCCATAATTTTCTTATTCTTATGATTCCAGCAAAATAAATGGAAAAAGAATTACATCATATTATATTGTTATTTTGTTTTGCTCTTTTTGGTTCTCTGTGCATTTCAGTTTGGATATTCTTTTTTTTTTTTTTTTAGTTCTCTATTTCTGTATTTTGCTGCGTCCAACCTACTTATTAATTTCAAACAACACATCTTTCAGTTCATTGGATTTTAGAAAGATCTCAATTCTGTGTTGAAATTTTCATCTTTTTCCCCATCATAACCATTTTTCCTATCGTTTCTTTAACAAGTTTATGAGTGATATGTTATTTTTACTGACTTAAGTTTATGAATCATCTATAGGTCTTTTTCTCTTTCTCTTGTTTAAATAATTTTCAATCAATTAATTAAGGTTATAAGGCATGTCTCATAATTTTTGTTTGTATACTAGACATTTTAAATGATAAACATTAGAGACTCTAGCAACTATTTTTCTACTAAAGAATGTGACTTTTGAAGGCTAGCAAGACAAAGTAGCTGATTATATTGATCTTTAAAGGGTTGATTTTAGAATTTTTCAGAAAATATCTAATTTTCTAGTTAGATATTTTAAAATTAGAAAATATCTTTTTTTTTTAATTTCAGGTTAATATGAGAATATAAAGAATTAGGTTACATTGTTTGTGTTTCTTAGGTAAAGTTCAAGTTGTAGTTGAGCCCTTCACCCAGGGGGTGTGCTGACCACCCTTAGTTTGTGTGCATTAGGTGAGAGCTACTCTCCACCCACCCTCCACCCTTTCCTCCTTTCCTCATTTGAATTTAATTGTGTTTTTCTCTCTCATGTAGGCATGTAGTTGTTTATTGGTTTCATATTAGTATTAGTATTGAGTACATTGGATACTTGCTTTTCCATTCTTGTGATACTTTACTGAGAAGAATGTGGTTCAACTCCATCCAGGTTAATACAAAAAATGTAGAATCTCCATCTTTTTTATGGCTGAACAGTACTCTGTCGGGTACAGGTGCCACAGCTTACTAATCCATTCATGTGTTGATGCGCATTTGGGTAGCTTCCATGTCTTAGTGATTATGAAGTGAGTTGCAGTGAACATTCCAATGCAAATATTCTTATGGTAAAATGTTTTTTTTCCCTCTGGTTAGGTACCTACTAATGGGATTGCAGGATCAAACAGAAGGTCTACTTTGAGCTCTTTGAGGTCTTCTGGGGTTTAAATAACAATATAAATCTTTACCAAGCTCCTCACTAAATTAATGGGACTTGAATTCTGAACTTTACCTCCCTAGCCTCAGGCAGCAATTGAAATCTTTGCTAAGTTCTTTGGCTTCCCAGGTGTTGCTTTCTTCTGGAATGCATGTGCAGTTTTCAGCTCAGCTAATGCTTGGTAGGAATTTCTGTGCATGTTTTGAGTTTGAGGCTACCCCTTTTGTAGTTTCCTCTTCTTTGGCTTTCTCTCCAATTTGTATACTAGACAAACTATTATTTCTTTTATCCACTTACTAAGAATCCTCTTTCTGCTTGCGCTCTCTTACCTGCATGGTGATATTAAAATGAAAAGTGCTGTTGGAGGAAGAGCCAGGTACATGTGGAGCTCACCTGTTGTGTCTGTCTTCTTTTTAGAGTAGTAAATTCTAAATGTATGGTTTCTTCAGATGGTTTCCCATGTAGTTAAATCACTTGTGATTTATGTTATTACATACTAGTTTCCTAGGGTCACCACAAGGAAGTACAAAAACCAAGGTGACTTAAAACAACAAATTTAGTGTCTCACATTTGTAGAGGCTAGAAGTCCAAAACCAAGGTGTTAGCAAAGCCACACTCTTGCTGTGGTTCTGCGCCAGTGTCCTCTCTTGCCGTATGCATCTAGTGTTTGCTGACAATACATAGATTTCCATGGCTTGAAGGTGCGTCACGCCAGTCACACGTGTCTTCCCCCACGCAGCTTCACATCATCTCCCCTCTGTGTGTGTCTGTTTCTGTGCCCAAATCCCATCTTTCTATGAGCACACCCATCATCACCTTGGATGAGGGGCTGCCCTGATGAGCCCATTTTAATTTGGTTATCCTTGTAAAGAACACCATTAGCATGATGTTCAAGAACAGGGAAAACTAATTGATTATGATAAAAGACACAATAGTGGTTACCCAGAGGAGGAGTCTGAGTGAAAATTTATGGGGTGGGAAAATATTTAGCAATGGTTACTTAGTGGTCGTACACGTACACAAATCATTAAATGTAGCACTAACACACTTCATACACCCTACTGTATGTAGGGAAGTAAGAGTCCCTTGGTCTCTCAGAGATCTTCCAGAACAGGGGCTATCTTCAGAGCTCAATTAGCCCTGAACCTCCAGGCCTCTGTCCTCATTCACATCCTGGCCTTCAAAATTTTCACTATTGAGTTAGATTTCTAGGGCTTCAAGCACATTTCTCTTTTCATAAAAGAGTTCAGCATTTTTAGGTCATCAGGAAGATAGTCACTGGGTTTGCCATCATGAGAACTAGACCATTATTCACTTGGAATCCCTCTCACCAGAGAGAACCTCAGGAGATAATAAAATTTGATCTACTATGTCTAATCTTGGAATCTGCAGGTTGATTTTGAAAAGTGAGTGAACATTAGCGTAAGTTTGAACTCTTTGCTATCTCAAAGCCTTACTAAGATTTCTATTGCCCACCTAAACAGCCCAATTTCTTATTTCTTCTTAAGTTAAATGATCAGATGATTTGTTTTCACGTGGGATTCCCAAACTCTTATTCTGGGAAAAATCACACATCTTCATGCTGTTTCAATTTTCTTCATTTGACACTTTAAAAAAATCAATAAATTCATCTTTATAATTTTATTTGCCCCTATTTAAAAATTATTTGTTGGTTTTTCCTACACCTCTGCTAATATATTTGCAACTCTTCATGCATACCAACTCTTCCAAGTGGTTTGTGGTTGGGAAATATTTCTAAGAATTGCTCACATTTGTGTGTTTCATAGCAGCAAATGAATTATAAACCGTACCTATAAAGGATATTATTTCATCTTTTTTTTTATATTCCACACATGACACACGCCCAGCACAAGTTCTTGCCATATAATAGGTATTCTAGAAAGTTTGTTGACTGTATGACAAATAAGACTATTTAAGTTTCTCCTGTCTTGATAAATCCAATGAAATTCTGTTTAACCCTTAGCAGAAATCCTAAGTAGTATTCTGTGAGCTAGGCTAATTTTGTGCTTTGCAAAGACTGTGTTAAAGTGAAAACATCTAGCTAGGTGCTTCAATGTATGTACTAGTTACCGTTGATCTTCAATGTTAATTTACAACCTTTAAGTTTCTAAGTCAGAAATTACTGGAATTATGTAAAAAATTTAATAATTTTCAACCATGTCTACATTTACCATATAAAATGAAGAAAACAATATATTATTTAGATAAAATTTAGCTTCGAAGGGGGATGAAAACCTTGAGTATGAGATATCCAGATAAAAAGCATTATTTTTTTACAATTAAGGTTGGTGATTTACTCATTAATTTGGCAAATATACTGAATGCCTACCAAGTGCTAGACACTGTTTTAAGCAATGTGTTCCTGCCTTGATAGAGTCTACTGTATACCAGTGACAAAGAGAAAAAATAGCAAATTAACAAATTATTTAATACAACTTACAGTAGCTGTAAATTAAAAAAAACAGATTAGTGTAAAGGAATTACACATGACATGGGAAATATCAAAGATGGATTGGTCGAGGAAAGACTTTCTGAGTTCATGATCTTTGAACATAGACATGAATAAAATAAAGAAGCAAGTTATGGGAAGATCAAGGGCTTGTTTCAGGCAAAAAGAATAGCAAGAATGAAGATATTGAGGCAGAAATAAGCGATGATGAATCCTAGGAGGTGAAAGAAGGACACAGTGGATGAATTATAGTGTGTAAAGAGGAACATATGAGGAAATGAGATCGAAAGCTGGAGAAAGAGGGTTTTAATTTCTAAGTATGTTGGAAAGCCATGGGAAAGTTTTTGATAAGTTAGTAATAAAATGTGATATGATAGGGATGTTAAAAGGTACCACTTGCTACTATGCAGGAGAGAGAGTGGAAACAGAGTTAAGTCATGAGGCCAGCCTAATAGTTTAAAGGGAGAAAAAGGTGACTTGGTGGTAACAGAGGAAATGGTTGCGATGTGATTAGGTTCAGGTTACATTTCAATGGTAGAGCTGAACAAGGAAAGTCAGAAAAGCAAAGATTCAAGGATGATATGCAGTTTTTTGTTTTGTGCAACTGGACAAATTATGGTGCCATTTATTGAACTGAGGAACATGGGTGAGAGCAAATTAAGGAGACGGTATAAAAGTTCTGCTTCAGTTGTTACAGTTAAGAGCCTAAGAAATATACAATGGCAATATTGAGGAGGTAATTGATGAAAAAAAACCTGGATCACAGTAAAGAGGTTGAGATTGGAGATACGAAACTAAGAATCATGGTGTTGGATGAGACAAACTAAGGAATCATTGCAAATCAAGAAAAAAAAAATGGTTTGAGGCTTTGGGATATCCCAGCATTTAGAGATTGAAAAACAGTATTAGCCAAATGAGATTAGTCTCAGCAGGGTAGTAATGTCAAGAAAATTAAGTACAAAAAGGGTTTCAAAAAGTGAGATTTAATCAGTTGTATTAATTTTTACAAGAAGTAGTGAAGGCTCAGTGCCTATAGCGCAGTGGTTACAGTGTCAGCCACATGCACCGAGGCTGGCAGGTTCAAACCCGGCCCAAGTCAGCTAAATGACAGCTGCAATAAAAGAATAGCTGAGCATTGTTGCGGGCGCCTGTAGTCCCAGTTACTTGGAAGGCTGAGGCAAGAGAACGGATTAAGCCCAAGAATTGGAGGTTGCTGTGAACTGTGATGCCACATCACTCTACTGAAGGCTACATAGTGACACTGAAGTAGTGAAAAATAATAAATTACTCAACTATTGGCTTAGCAGTATGGAGGCTCCTGGTAGCCTTAACTAAAAGTTTTCTGTTGGGCATTAATAGATATTTAAATGTGTTTAATAAATATCACACAAACACAAACATACCCATGAAGAGCTACTCCAGTATGACTGAATGCTGATGGAAATGGTGCAGCAGACAGGAATAAATAGACGATGCAGGATGTAGGAAAGAGAACTGGGCATGATCTGGTGGGACTGAACTTAGCCAGAAGTGGAGATGTATCATTCATTTTATCAGAGGATAAAGCAAATATCACAAATTAAAATTTTCAGAAAAGCTGGTGGATTCTTCTCAAAAGTCTATTTCTTCATTAAAATTGGAGGTCAAATCTTCCACTAGAAGTGAGTAGATAGAGAAGTTAAGTAAAATAGAGTGGAATAGTGAATTAACTAAAGAAATATAATCAGAATGCCTAGTTTGGTGAGGGGAATTTGATATTTGTGGTCATATACTTACATGAAATTATTCACTGTAGTTCTACATTTGTAATTTTTTTTTTTTAACATAAAATGCATTTGCATAAGGGATTTAGCCAGGTTTGGAACTTCATCAAGAAAGTGCAACAGAAGGAGGAGATTTGTATGCACAGTGATGGGACCCACTGAAGAGATGGAATCCAATCTGAGTTAGGAAGAAAGTAGAGTCATGAGGGCTATAATGGATGGTAAAAAAAGATTGTAAGGACAGGGGCTTTTAGTGGGGTCAAGGAATTTGGGATACTTGAAATTGAGACGTTTGTAGTCACTCAGTTGTGATTTTAGTATAACACGGAGGATAGTACTGTGAGAGTTTGTGGCTAAGTGGAAGAAAGGATAATTGGTTAAAGGAGATAAGGGTCTTGAACAGGTCATTTATATGGATGATAAAATAAGCAAAATAATCATAGGAGTAGAAAGACAGTGAGCCAGATGCTAAGGCCAATTCTACCTCTTCTTTTGCATCTACTCAAGGATGTAGCTCCAGAATGGTTCCCCTCTATCTTCTACCTCTCCTTTCTACAGAATAATTTTAACTAGCATACTTATTAGCTTTCAGGAAAATGGAGATTTTGTTGAAGATTGAGGCAAATGGGGATGTAAACCATGATGGTTTCTTAGGGAGGAGGCAAGTTTAAGCTGACTTAAAACTAAAGCTTTCTTTGGGGGATTTATCTTTTAGAGTGTTGATAGTGATGAGGCTGATAATGATGATAATCTTGGGGTAGGGACAGGGCCTCATAGTTCTAGTGCATAATAAGGACACGAGAAAACACCACTCTAGGCCTCTAATAAATTCAGCTGAGGGTCACATAAGGGCCAAGGGAAGACTTGATCTAAACAAGAACCATGGAGATCTGAAAGCCTAATTTATTTATTTATTTCTTTTCTTTATTTCAAATGAGTATGAGGGTACAAATTTTTAGATTACATAGTTGTCACTTTCAGAGTAAAAGAGCCCCTCACTCAGGGGGCGTGTCATACACCCTCGCAATGTGCACCATATGTGAGATTCCACCACATGCCCTCACTCCTGCCCGTCGTCCTCCCTCCTCCCCAACTCTCCTGCCCTTCTCCCCCTGCCCCTGTATTAGACTATATTTATGTTTCATTGTTCATATGAGCATGTAATTGTTTATATATTGGTTTCATATTAGTATTGAGTACATTGGATATTTATTTTTCCATTCATGTGATACTTTACTAAGAACAATATATTTCAATTCCATCCAGGTAAATGTAAAAGATGTAAAGTCTCCATCTTTTTAAGTGGCTGAATAGTATTCTACAGTATAATATACCACAATACTTGATCCATTCATGGGCTGATGGTTGAAGTTGGGCTGCTTCCACAACTTGGCAATTATGAACTGAGCCGCAATAAACATTCTGGTGCAAACATCTTTGTGGTAAAATGATTTTTATTCTGTGGGTAGATACCTAGTAATGGGATTGCAGGATGAAATGGGAAGTCTATTTTTAGTTCTGTGAAAGCCTAATTTAAATCCATGGTAAGAGTGAAAGTCATACATGGTAGTGGGTAGCACTGTGGCTGTAGAAGTACACGCAGCTTGGAGGCCATTCTTTAAATCCCTCTGAGGGGGTTGTGTGGTGTGGTAGCTGGAAGCTTCTCCTTGTTCATGTCCAGGCTCTCCACTCATGGATGATGTCAGCTTCTATTTACTCATGCATTCATGGGAATACTAACAGAATGTAACTTGTAAGGTTATTATGAGAATTTCACAAATATGTGAAACAGTTAACAGAGGGTCAAACACCCAAGAAATACCAAAAAATATTAGCTAGCTTTTGATCACTGCCCTCTAATTGTGAGCATAGTGGGATCATTGTATCTCAGAATCAGAAAGAGCTTTGAGGAAGTTTAGCTCAAGAAAATGTATGTAGTTTCAAAACAATAGGGATTTTTATTTTATCTTACTCATTTTATATCTAAGTCATATATTTATTGGGAACACAGTCTACAATATTTATTTAAACCAAAATGTAGTATATAATTTGTTGATTTAACCAGTGTATCTGAAATGCAAACTCTGAGAGCAAGGGCATTGCCAGTTCCTTGCTCTATCCCAAAGGCCTTAAACAGTGTCTGACACTTGAGCTGTGACATAATGACATACACATTCTATTCACAAGTGTAGGGAGTCAAGTAGTAGGTTGGTGGCTGGTCAAAGCAAGGACTGAGGTCAGCAGTATTAAATTATTCACCACTCAATCCATCAAAGGAAAACATTTTTAAAATTATGCAAGAAAAATATTAAAAGAATACTACATCAATAGCTAACATAAACTCCTTAATATGCGCCAACCCTGTTAAAAGTAGTTCATTAACTCAATTTTCAAAAAAACCTGAGGAACATTCCATCATCATGATTATATCATCACCACCATCACCAGCATCATCTTCCTTATCTCCATTTTATAGATGAGTAAATGGAGGTCCAACAAGGATGAGTAGTTTCCTAAGATTCCCCCAGGTGATATGTTGATTTGTAACACAGCTGTGATTTGAATCTTGGAAGTCTGGCTTCCTACCTTTTGCACTTGACCACAATCCTAAACTTTCTGAATCACTGTCTAGCACGCAGGAAGGATAACACCACTGTCTTCTTCATCACTTAACAGAGAATGTGGAAATAACAACTGCTCTTTATTGAGTGTTTCTATGTGACAGACACCACTCTGAGTAACTTAACGTTATTTCTGGGTCTTACAAAATTTCTTTGAGATGAAAATTATTATGTTCTCCTTTACAGATAAGAAACCAAAGCTAAGGAGGTCATAATTTATTTCTTCAAGGTCACAGCTTTAATTTCCATAGCTTTGAAGTTGGAAATCTATCTGTGATGTCATATCATAAAGGGTTATTAGGAGGAAATTTTTTTTCTTCAGAATTTGATGTAAATTAAACACATGACTGCTTCATTATGGTTATTTCAACTCAGTCTATACATTTATATCAAACATTTAAAATGTTTGAAGATCCAAAGACAAAAAGATCCAATCTAATATGGAAATTCAATGAGCACTTGTTATATTTCTTGTGTTCTTATCTCTCAAGTTACTACGTATTTCTTTCTTTTACCACTTAGCATCTTTAAAGAATAAGCTATGTTTTCTTTTTCCATTGCTTTCTTATTTTGCTTCTGTTTCTTGTTTTGAAAAATAATATATTGTATAGGTACTAAGAACTCTTACTTAGCTTTCTCTCTCTTTCTCAAAGTATAACCACTATCCTAAATTTCATAGTTGCCCTCTCAATGCATGTGTTCATATTTCTGATATATATAATGTGTGTACATTCATAAATAATATATGCATTTATTATTTGTATGTTTAATAAGTAGAATCACACTATTTGTATAATTTTGCAATTTTCTTTTTTTACTCAATAGATTTTTGAGATATACGTTTTCTTATGTAATGATTTAATTCATTCATTTTAACTGTTAAGTATTTTTCCCCTATATGAAGAAATTACAACTTCAATTTGTTTCGGACTACTTACTTTTCAGTCTTTTGAATATTGGCCCCCATTTGCATGTATCAATTAAAACTTCTCCATTAAAAGTCAACAAATCTGCCAGACCTTAAAAAAAAAAAATTAATCGTTTTTAATCCATCCTTATATTTGGTGCTGTTAATCAACCCACTTGTTTGGAGAAATTCCCTCCTCTCTTGACGTTTCTCTGTATCTTTTTTTCTCCTCCCTTTCGTTGCTTAAATGTAGGTGTTCCCCAAAGGCATATCCTTGTTTTCTTCTTTTTTTTTTCTTTTTGAAGTCTCATTCATGTCATGCCTTCATATCCCAGATAACTCTCAAATCTATATTCTGTTTGTTTGCAATTGTCTGTTGGACATCACCAATTGGATGTCATACTTGACCTAAATTTGCATTTTTCTTCTTATATTTTTTTCTTCTTTCTCCTCTTCCTATTTAAGTAAGTGGCAATAGCACCTTTTTAGCAGTCATTCAAGCTCAAAAACTTGGAATGATTTATAAGTCCCTTGGGCCTCGTCAGTTGCCAAGACCTGCAAATTACTGTTCCATTCATTCTGCCAAATTGGTTCCCACTGCCACTACCCTAGTTTAAACCCCATGACTTCTAGGCTTTTCACAATAGCCTAACTTGTTTTCACGCGTTTAAGTGTCTTTCCGCTTCCTAGGCATCCTCTATCCTGCTTGATTAATTTTCCTAAAGCACAATTCTGTTCATAATATTTCTCTGTTTGAAAGCTTTTAACGGCTCTCCATTGCCTATAAAATAAAGCCTGAACTCTTTAAGCTGGAATTCATGTTTCTCTGTAAATTGACTTGTTTACTCCTTCAAACTTATTCATTACTTTTCTATTTAATATGCCTCATATGCCTATCAAGTGGGACATCTTTCTGTTTCTATACTTGCATGTATGGTCTGGAAGAAAGTATTCCAAAATCTGTGTCTTAAAATAATGAAGGTGTATTTCCCACACAATCTATGTAGTTATTTCAGGTCAGCAGGGATGTTTTCTGCTCATTACAGTCAACCAAGACCTGGGCTAAGGGTCTTAAATGTTGCTTGTCTCCATGGTATGGTGAAGAGCTTTAGAGAGTTTTGCACTAGCACATAAATTTTATAGCACAGAAGTGACAAGTGTCACTTCAACTCACCATTATTCACTGGCCAGAATTAGTCACACAGCCCTAACTCATCATTAGAAAAGGTGAGAAATACAAATGACCATGTGGATCAGGGAGAGAATATCAGATTTTGAGGAATAGCACCAATGATGACCTCAGTCCCCAATGTACGTTTTCCTTGTTTGTCCTCTGTATACCATTGCTCATAAAACATAAACTAGTTTTTAATTTCCTTCATTCCTTGTTCAGATCTTGCTTATCCTTAATCTTGAGCCCAACTATCACTTCTTCTTCAATAAATTTCTTCCTAAACTTCCCAGACAGGTATATTCTCTCTCTATTCTAATTTCCCATCATACTTAAACCTTGAGATAATAATTGTTATCTATGGTTGTATATTTATATCCTAGAGGTCAGGATGCATGTTTTATTCACCCCTGAATATATGTTTTTTTTTCCCCAATGAATACATAAATCATAAATTCAACAAATTAAAACAAAGTATATGCTGACTACATAGAGATACATTTTTTAGAGGGTTTGGCTTCTTCTGTTACCTATTCTGGCAGACATCCTTTATTCCTCATTTTATATATAAGGTTGGATACTATACATGCACACATACATATATACACATATATAAATAATTGTCTATCTACATGTATGATATATGTATATTTATATATCTTATGTATATATACATATAGTTAGCAGCTCCTAGTTACAACGGTATAAATATAGAGTAAATTAATTATGAATCTGCCTTCTTCTCACTCTTCTCACTTTGAAATTTCTGGCACTGTGATTATAACTCTTTCCACTCTTCTTTTCTGATAAATGGTTTATTTGACCATTACTCTTTGGTATTGTCTAGAAATACCAATAGATTTCTAGATAGATTGTCTAGAAATATTTTGTATGTAAAATATTTCCAAGAATGTTCATAAAGGAAAACACAACTCACAAGACAAATTTAAAGTAGGGAAATCCTGTCCTTCTGTCCTTCTTCCTTTTTACTTCTTTACCAAAGATTTATTGGACACTTGTTCTGTATATGGCACTGTGGCAGGATATAGTGTTGAGTTAGGTACCAAACCTACCTTGGGGGAATCTTACCTCTTGAAGAGGAATGACACAAATCCCCTCCAGTAACTGGACTTAAAATCACTATTTCCCCCACTGTCTGCCTGGCTAATGTTATGTCCTCTGGAAAGCCCCTCTTGATTTACCAAGTTTAATTGAGTACTTTTGGGTAGAGCAGTTAATTATTTTTTAGGAAAGAGCTCAGGGTATTTTTTTTTTTTTAATGGAGAGGATAATTTTTAAAAACCTGAAAAATTAGGGCAGCACCTGTGGCTCAAGGAGTAGGGCACTGGCCCCATATGCTGGAGGCGGGTTCAAGCCCAGCACCAGCCAAAAACGGCAACAAAACAAAACAAACAAACAAAAAAAAAAAAACCCTGAAAAATTAATAGGCATTCACCAAGAACAACAAGAATGAAGGAAAATTTTCCTCATCCAAAGGTGATGATGATGTGTTGGCAAAAGGGATTTGTGAGTCAATTAGTATTCCTGGAGTTTAGATTGTAAATAAAAGTTATGGGGAAAGAATTTGGGAAATGTGCAGGATCCCCATTCTGAACAGTTTTGTGTCTTGCTCTAGAGAAGCTGTAAGGATTTCAAGAAGTGAAGTGACAAGATCAGATTTACATCTTAGAAATTACACTCTTGTTGAAGTCTGGAGAATAAACTTGAAGGCAAGAGAAGTATGAGAAGGCATTTCCAAGAAAGAGATAATTAGATTTCAAAGTAACATGATGGAAGGGGGTTCAGAGAAAGAAAATAGACATTTAAGAGAAAAAAATAGAAAATGTATGGTGACAGCCTACGTGTAGTGGGCAAAGGAGAATAAGAAATTGAAGATGTTATTTTGTTCTTTTATGGGGATGGCTGAATGGCTAAAAATCACAAATGGAAAGAATGCCAGGGAAAAAAGCTGGTTTTGAGGTTGAGTTAGTTAAATTGGAAACCTCGGTTTTATCTCTAAAAAACAGGGGATGCTGACATGAGCCAGAGAGAAAGGAATGTTTATACACTGCTGGTGGGACTGCAAATTAGGATGACCCCCATGGAAAACAGTATGGAGATTTCTCAAAGAACATAAAGTAGACTTATCATTTGATCCAGCAATCCCACTGCTGGATATCTACCCAAAGGAAAACAAGTCATTTTATCAAAAAGACATCTGCACTTGAATGTTTATTGCAGCACAATTCACAGTTGCAAAAATGTGGACTCGACCCGAGTGTCCATCAGTTCATACATGGAAAAACAAATGTGGTATATGTATACCATGGAGTACTACTAAGCCATAAAAAGGATGGATGAATGCTTTGTGTAGCAATTTGAAAGGAAATGGAGACCATTATCCTAAGCCAAGTATCCCAACAATGGGAAAACAAACATCACATGTGCTCTCTAATAAAATGGAAATGACTGACGGGCATGCAAGTCTGCAGAGGAAAGTAAAAGGCATTAGAAATCAAGCAAAGGAGGAAGGGAAGGGGGAAACCCGCCTAACTGGTACAGTGAACACTGTTCAGGTGACGGGTACACTTACAGCCCTGACTCAACCACGTGTCAAAAACATCTATGCCCCATTAATATTTTGAAATTAAAAAAGAAGGGATTGAAAAAACTAGAATGAGATATCATCTCCTCCCAGTTTAAATAGCTTTTATCAAAAAGACAGGCAATAACAAACATTAGTGAGGGTGTGGAGAAAGGGGGACCCTTGCACACTGTTGGTGGGAATGTAAATTGGTGCAACCACTATGAAGAATAGGATGGAGAGTCCCCAAAGAAAAAAAATAGAACTACTATATGACCCAGCAATGCCCCTCATATATCCAAAGGAGGGAAATCAGTACGTCAAAAGATATCTGCATTCCCATGTTTATTGCAGGACTATTCATAATAGCCAAGATTTGGAATCAACCTATGGGTCCATTGGTGGATGAACAGATAAGAAGTTGTGGTCCAGGTACACAATGGAATATTATGTAGCCACAAGGAAGAAAGAAACCTTCCATGTGCAACAATATGAACAGAACTGGAGAACAGTATGTCAAGTGAAATAAGCCAAGCACAGAAGGATGTATTTATCATGTTTTCGTATGTGGAGCTACATATTAAAGACAGTATCATAGAGGTAGAGAGTGGAATGAGGGTCACCAGAGACTGGGTGGGGGAGGAAGAAGTGGGTGGGGATGGAAATAAAAGAGATTGACATTTACTGTGGAGAATAGAAGCCTAGGAGTTGCTTAGGGGAGTGTGTTTTGAATTACTGCTTAGAGAAATGGAGAGGGAACTAACAGACAAGGGAAGCCTTTATTTTTTATTTTTTTTATTTTTTATTGTTTTAGAGACAGAGTCTCACTTTGTTGCCCTTGGTAGAGTGCCCTGGCATCACAGCTCACAGCAACCTCCAGCTCTTGGGCTGAGGCGATTCTCTTGCCGGGACTACAGGTGCCCACCACAACGCCTGGCTATTTTTTTGTTGCAGTTTGGCCAGGGCCAGATTCGAACCCCCAACCCTTGGTGTATGGGGCCAACACCCTACTCACTGAGCCACAGGAGCTGCCCCGACAAGGGAAGCCTTTATGAGCAAGGAAGACTGGCATGGCAAGCTGAAGTTGAAGGGTATAAAGAGTTAGCAGCCTCAGCCTACAGAGTTGTATTATTGTCTGCAACAAAAGTTAGAACCAGAATATAGAGAGGCACAATTTATATGAGTGATCTAAGGCCAGAGAGATGTGACCAAAGACAGTAGTTGCAGATGGGTCAAGGGTGCTTATGAATCTGTGAAGGGAAGGAAATGAAGCAATTAAGGAACAGTGAGGCTTGGCGCTCATAGCACAGTGGTTACGGCACCAGCTACATACTCCGAGGTTGGAGGGTACGAACATGGCCTAGGCCAGCTAAATAACAATGACAACTGCAACAAAAATAGCCAGGCGTTGTGGCAGGTGCCTGTAATCCTGGCTACTTGTGAGGCTGAGGCAAGAAAATTGCTTAAGCCCAAGAGTTTGAGGTTGCTGTGAGCTGTGATGTCACAGCACTTTACTGAGGGTTATATACTGAGACTCTATCTCACAAAAAAAAAAAAAAAGGAACAGTGAGACTCAGGAAGGTTCTACAGACTGCACTGAAGAAGGACATGTGCAATGTGAGTGGTGCTAGGAAAGAGGTGGGAAGGGAAGTTGTGGCCGGACAGCAAGAGAGCAGGGTCTCTGACAGGAGGGACACGTTTTCATTTCTGAGAAGGCCTAGGATGAAAAATGGAAGAGGGCAAAGGGAGAAGGGTGGAGGTCAAGCCTTCAGGAATTGAAAAATTGAAAAGGTTACTGATGGAATCGGAGAGTTCTTCCATATGGACATTGAGATTGTTCAGGACAATTATAGGAATTCAGGATGAGAGCCCAGTGGCCTTCTTAGCACATGACATATACAAGGAGGGCATGTTTTGTGAACAAGTAACCTGGTGTTTAGTGTAGGAAAAGGATATATATATATATATATATATATTTTTTTTTTTTTTTTTTTTTTTGACTGGAGTATAAGCTTAAAATGGTCTTGGGAGAAATTTGAACTTCCTTGCATTGAGAGTTAAAATGTGGAGCGGGCGCAGTGGGGTCAGTTCATTACTCTCCCATTCCTGTGGTTCTGAGATGAGAGAGAATGAAAGATTTTTCACTTAAGAAACTGCAAGCAAAGCTCTGCTATGGGGAAAACCCAAATTTGGATTGGAGCAGGCATCTGGAGGGGTCCATTTGTGTTTTGTAAAGTGGATTTAGGATGGAGTGTTTATGTCCTACGCCTAGTTCAAAAAGGAGAAGATCAAGAAAGAGACAAAAGAACAGAGCAGACGGTGTGTAAACGGCCCACGGTGGCTCCTGTACAGGAGGTCAGGACCACTTGCCCAAACCTGCTGCCACCAAATTCAAATTCTTACACATCTCAGGGCATAAATATAGCCCCAATAAGCCTATTTTTAGCTATTCAGAACTTCCCTTCTTTACAAATCTTGTAAATTTTTATCTGGTTAATAGAATTCAATTGCAAGGATGGTGACGTGAATGTAAGTAACTAACCCTGAGCTCCCAAATCTTAAGGCCATTATTCTCACAATAGAAATAGCTGAAATCTTTAGGTGCAAATGAGTGGAAATGTACAGGGCATTCTTTCTGGGACTAAGTTTCAGAAACTATGAGCACCCAATCAATTCAATAACAAAGAAAATGCTACTGAGAAATAAGAACATTTTAATTCTGCTCCTTAGAGAAATAGAAAATAATCGTGGAGGAAGCAGCTGTAATTAACACTACATTTTCATCAAAAATGATATGTTCCTAAAAAATTTCATGTAAATTTATGTATTGAAATATATCAGATTTTATGAGCCATAATTTATGTAGACTTTCATATGCATTGAGGGAAAAGGTATAGTTCGGGGAATCCAACGGTGCATCCTTTTGTAGGAAGGAGCTTGTACGTTTTATTTGTTTAAAGCAAGGCCACATAGAAGTTGTAAGATAATGCTAAAAATCAAGTGCTAATAAAGAGATAATACACGTGCATTCATACATGGATTTAGATAAAATAAATAATATGATCCTTTGTGCAAAACATTTTTTTTTTTTTTTTTTTGCAGTTTTTTTTTTTTTTTGGCTTGGGCTGGGTTTGAACCCGCCACCTCTGGTATATGGGGCCAGCACCCTACTCCCTTGAGCCACAGGTGCCGCCCTATACAAAACATTTTTTTAAATTATGATTCCTTTGAAAGGATTTTCCACACAAACTTTCAACATGTATAATTGTGTATATTTGGAACTCAAGTTTGCATTTTGAAATGGATCCTACAAAATTGTGCTTATTAAGGAATATCGCTTGGAGTTTGTGTAGGCACTTGCACGTGCGTGTACCTGTATGTGTGTATGTATTGTGTTTATCATGTCAATGTGTGAGTGTGTTTGTGGCAGTTAAACATGTGGGCCAAGGGGGCATTATAAAGATATTTTGAAATCCACTTAAAATAGGAAGAGCTAGAATTCTCAGGGCTGCAATTTACTCTCCAGAAACTTGCAGCCTGATTAGTATCTTCTCACACTGCGAGGGTTCTAGTTATTACGTTCTCCTGTGTGCTGGCTGTTTCCTTGAGGTTTGGAACTTCTATTGCATTAGCAGAGAGCAAGCCAGCCTGACCTCACAGCTGGGGTAAGTCAAGCCCTGAATCATATGGTTCTTGATAGCCAGCAAGTCATCGTGAGATGGCAGAGAGGGCCGACCAAATTTTTGTGTTTATCAGGTGGAGAAGAATCAAGACGGCAAGAAGGGATGAAGGTGGAGAGCAGCGGTTCAGAGTCAGTAAGTGCTGCTCAGCCTCATTTCTGTGTTTTCAAATGCCCACCTGTATGCAAGTTAAATCTCATGAATTTGATAGGGAATTCTACAACATAACATTAGTTGGTTTAAAAAAAGTCAGCTATTAACCCAGCGGTTCTCAACCTATGGGTTGCGATTCCTTTGTAACAATGAAAATATATCCTGTATATCAGATATTTACATTATGATTCATAACAGTAGCAAAATTACAGTTATGAAGTAGCAACAAAAAAATTTTTATGGTTGGGGGTCACCACAACTTGAGGAACTGTATTAAAGGGTCACGGCATTAGGAAGATTGAGAACCACTGTAAACCTATTGTGCAATCCTACTCAACAGCCCCTGGTTCAGTTTAATAAAACAATAGCAAAATTATAAATCCAGTTCTTTGCTTGATTTTTTTTTTTTTTTTTTTTTTTTTTTGTTGAGACAGAGACTCACTCTGTTGCCCCAGGGATAGAGTGCTGTGACTTCATAGCTCATAGCAACTTCAGTCTCTTGGGCTCAAGTGATCCTCTTGCCTCAGCCTCCTAAAAAGCTAGAACTACAGGCGCCTGCCACCATACCCAGATAGTTTTTCTATTTTTAAAGTAGAGACAGGGGTCTCTCTGTCTTGCTCAGGCTGGTCTTGAACTCCTGAATTTGAGCAATCCATTCACCTTGGCCTCCCAGAGGGCTGAGATTACAGGCATGAACCACTGTGCCCAGACCTTTGCTTTATATTTTAAATTGATACTAGGAAATATGGTCACATTATAGTTGCCTGCTTAATTTAAATTTTAAAACTGTGTTAGATCAAATTTTTAATAGGAAAAAATTTTAAAGAAAATCTGTGGATAGGTCAATGTAAAGGATGCTGTCATACTTTCTGAAAATTTAATTCTTTGTCAGTCATGCACCGTTCTTCCTAAGAATAGAATACTAATAATTTCTGCCTGCAGAGAATCATGAAGTCTTGGTAGTTAATGAAAACTAACTATGGGAAAGAACTAAATCCAATGCTTTTTGCTATCTAATTATCTCAGCATAATTAACTGTTTGCTAGATGTAGTGCCCAAATCCTTTTCTCCAAACTTAAATTTCATAGCCCTTTTGATTACACAAATATGATACTCTATCATATATGTGAACTAGAGGGAGTGCATAAGGAATAATTAGATTCACCTGGATTTCTTCCTTTCTTTTAAACTTCATTTCCACCCGCTCAGCTTCGAATGCAGATTTAAAATATTGCTTCCCCACAATCACACCATCGCTATTTCTTCCTTCTCACTAAAATGCAGCCTCTAAAATGTGCCTAAATAAAAACAAAGAAATCACACATTTGAAGATAATTAGAGCTTTTGCTTGACAAAGATTTATCCGCTCTCCAGGCATGTTCCTATGTCCGTAGCAATCAGTGCCACTCATTTGGGTGTCTCCAAACACTTGACTGGAGGGGAATATTGGTCCCCCAAAGTATTAGTTTGTAATTTATTAACATGTTTCAAAGTCTCAAGGAGCAAGAAAACAAATAGCCCAACGTACTTTCTTCTTGACCACTAATGCGAGCACAATTTAAAGCCATAGAAAAGGCCAGTAAATGAGAAAAATGCAAATGTTCATCATATTCCATTGCTGTTTTGACACAGCAATTAGATTTGTGCAGAACAGCAAGATTGTTCCAATTCTATTCTCCCAAACATAAGTCTTAAAAAAAGAGGTTACATTTGTGACTGTAGCTCGTGGAGCACCCAATCTGGCATCCTGAAAATCCATATGTAAGCCACACTTATATCTTAAACCTGTCAAACAAATAAATGTACAGAAGCAGTAATTTATGTACTTTATAGACTGTTTTGCCCTTTTAGAGCAAAAGCCTAATTTTCAAGTGTTGCTATTTTAACTTCTGGCAGTGCCTGGGAGATAACTGAGGTTCAAAATGTGAATTTTACAAGTAAAATGTGATTCAAAAATTGATTTACCCTGTTCTCACTACATGTGAGACAGAGAAGAGAAATGCTGGGTGTTTGTGAGCTTTAGGCAAGGGGAAACATATTGCTAAGTACAGAAGCCACGCAAAACTTTGCGGGTTTTCAGTTTAGAAGTGAACTTGAGCCTTTCCCAGTTCAAGTTCTGTTTAGGGCCGGCAAAACATGACCTTCTGATTCAAAGAAATAAGGCTTAAAAAGGCTTATAAAACAGGCTCACAGGCTTCTTGTACATCAAATAGCTCTTACACAATGGCATTTAGATGATTTAAGTGTAAATGAATCAAAGACATATGGATTGCATTTCCCTTGAAATACGCATGGGTTTTAAAATGAAGGGAAAACACACTTGCCAAAATCCTTTTTGGGTTGTGCTGCATCAAAAACATTTGGAAAATGACTTTAAATGTTTGGAAGAACCCCAGACATCGGGTTCAGCCACCCCTGGAGACTAAATCAGTGTCCTTCATCCAGTGATAACTGGGCCCCTGTTTTGCAAAGAAAATTCTTAAAAATTTCAAGTCCCTAACCTGATACTCCCGAAAACTGACTATCTTGATGTTTGAATTGCTAATTCAATAATCAGGTCTTATTATGAAGTCTTCCCCAGAGATCAGGAGTCCATTTTGTGTTAGTTAAGCCACCAGAAGCGCATTTCAATTTTACCCAATTTTTCAAGTGTGGTTAAAAATGTAAGTTTTTCTCCTTCCTGGAGGTAAAAATTAATACTTCTAAGGAGCCAAAAGGAAATTGGGTTTTCAAGCTGAATGAAAGGACTAAATGACCAGAATATAAAAATGGAAAACTTGTTTACTGTAAATGTATTCAGACAGGAGTTCTGATATCACACAGCTGTTAGTATACTTTTTAAAGAAAAAGAAAGTAAATGAAGGAAAGAAAGAAAAGACAGAAAATGGGTAGTAATGTGACTTTGGAGTGAAAAAGAGATTGTGAGGAAAAAAAGCAGAAATAAATTAGTTTTAACAGAAATAGACACTTTCATGAAAACAGCCAATCAGCAATGAGAACAAAAACACCAATTACAACAAATTTGAAAAAGCTGATACTGCATAGGAAGGTGAGGTGTTAAAATGAGGGGAAAATGGCTGGTACCAGTGAGAACAAGGCCTCCGAAGGACCTGCAGAAGTGGAGCTGTGCTGCTTAAAGACAATGTGTGGGATGTTGAAATAAGAAAACAGAAAAAACACAGGTTAATACCTAAACTGAGAGAAAGGCTGCAAAGGCACTCAGTAGTGAGGGAAGTGTAAGAAGACACCGTGTAAAACATGTGAGAGGTTGGCTGTTATTTAAGTCTCTGCAGTCAAACAGCCTCTATTAAAAAGGCTAGATCAGATTTTACATGCAGTTATGATGTGAGAGGAAACAACTTTCAAAATTGTTTAATGACCTCCTGATAGGAAGGTTAACAGGATTATCACACAGTTCACTGGCGGATGGACAGCGGCTCTCAGCATGTCATGCACTCAGTGTGCAATTCCAATATTCTCCTTTACAGGAAAGTGCAAAATCATTGTGCTACTCACTGGCATGAGGTGGGAAGTTGTGATGCTTTTAATGAGGGAAGTTCAACACAAAAGGGAAATAAGGACGGGAAGAAAATGGCTACGAAAACCTGAGTTCTTTTAGCCTAATTCTGCCCTACTGAATATGGTGGTGGCAGGGGCGGGAATCCTCTGGAGGTTCTGGTTTGCTGTGGTCCCCTCTCACTTCTCACCAGGCTAACCAGTGTGGCACTCTCTGCTTCTGACATGTGATTGCTCCTCTGTTTAGCGGTCTGACCATTTTTTTGTTAAAGTGGGGAAATATTCTCCACTTTCCCTTCTGTTGTGCAGAGCACAAAGGAATACAGCTTTGCATTGTCGGTGTCCTGTGGAGACTCTAATGAGAAGAATCTCTGTGACAGCCTTGCCTCTGATAGTTGTGGCATTAGTACCAGCTGCGTGTGGGAGAGCTGTGATAGAGAAGGGAAGAAAACAGTGCAAAGAACACTTTGAGCAAGGCTCATCAGTTGTGGAACAAGAAATCATACCTTTTCTCCTTTAAGGACCGATTATTTTTGCCATAGGCTTAGATTCTCTGACTCTTGAGAAATTGCATTAGTCAGTGTAATTAGCGACAGGTGCTATAACAAAAGAACCTCAGGATCTCAGTGGACTTTACCTACTAAAGATTTTTCTTCTGGCTAATATCACAGTCTGTGTGGTAGGCAGTTTCCTATTCTATGATTCTGGGGCCCCAGTTCTTCCATCTTGTGGTGGGGTCATCGTTTAGGGCCTCTTCAGAGTCCACTGGTGTATTACCTATGTTCAGCTGGCTGGCCAGCAAGGAGTGAGGAAGATCATGTGGTACATTTTATGCCCAGGACTGTTGTGACTGTAAGTGAAATTGCTCCCACAACACTGCCTCAGCCTTGACTGCAAAGGATCCTGGGAAATGTAGTTTTCTGCATGCCCAGGGAGAAAAAGTATGAATGGTGAGTATTTAGCCATTCTCAGCCACATTCACTAAAGGGCTTTCTTTACCAGTCTAATGGAAACTAACCCTCAGTGGGTCTGTCTTCCCAGTCTTTGCCTTATGTTCAGAGACATCTGAGTTCACAAACATTATTTAATGTGGAAACTGAGACAGATTATTTAAATATACATACCTAATACGTGACAGAACTGAAATGTAATTCAGATTTACTTGAATCTCAGGTTATAATCTCCTTCCATATTTTGCACTTCGGGGAGTGACACCAGGAATGAAATCAGGATGGAAGGAACCTGACTTCTTCCTTTGCACCCCTGGAGCCTTCTGAGATATCAGATTTTCAGTGGCATCAAAGGTTTGATTCCAGTGGTATTACAATTAGAGATAATTAGGGGTACTTCTCCTGGGGTTATAGAGGAAACTTTGAGGTTGATATTGCCTCACAGTGGCAGGGAAGTGAAAAAATTGGGATATAGTGAACACCCCCTTCTCCAAATTGGACATAGGAAGATGGCGATGTTAAATGGCCTCAGAAAATATATTTACATCGCTTTTTCACGAGAAGACCAAAGAAAAAGTCAAGGAAAGGCCAGTGAGGAGGAGAAGCAAATTTGAACCTGGATTTCAGGATGGGGCTTCCCACGAAGCTTTGCTTTTCCAGTGTCCGCACCGGCGAGGATGCGTTCTTCACCTAACAGAGACTCCACTTTCCCACCAGTGAAATTAAGACAGTGAAACTTAGCTCCCAAAGTAGTGAGAACTTACCAATTTACACCAGTGCTATACCTAGTAAATAGGAGCCAGGGCAACTAAAGGCTACTCCATTTCTTCTTTTTATTGATACTCTTTATTTTATATAATAAATGTCATCAAGGCGTGGTGGTGGAAAGATAATTCTAAATGCTATGACAGATTGATAAGATAAAAAGGTAAATAAATTAATGAATACATTAATAAATGATTCATCAATTTCTTCATTCATTTAGCCATCAATGATTTAATAATTTATTCATTCCTACATACATTCACCAAATACATACTCTGTGGAAGTGGAAAACTTCATACTGAACGTGAGGAAGATTCAAAATAGATAGTATGACACATACTTTTAGAATCTGTATTCCCCATTAGAGGAGACAGACGTATACAAAAATCAAGGAAATTACACAGTGGAACATGATAGATAACATATTTAAGAGCTGAGGTAGAACAGAAAAGGGAGGTTCTAACAGGGCACGTGAAAAGTTTGAGAGAATCAGCAGCACTTACATTGGAACTTGAGCAATGGCCATTCTGGGATTTTCTGTTACAGGAGGAATTTCAAAGCAGCCGTCTGATTGGCAGGAAGCAAAGACATTTCTTTTGAAGCTGTGCTTGCATACCATGAGCACTGACATTTTTAGAATGTTTATTATTAAGTCAATAAAAATAACTCAAATTTTAAAGATGCTTTTTTTGCTTTTTTGAGATAGAGTCCCACTCTGTTGCCCTCAGTGGAGTGCCATGGCACAATCATAATGTTATGCCCAGAGTTCGGGGTCCCCAATGACTGCTGGAGAGAGCCAGGATCCGATGCAACAACACGAGGGTCTTTATTCAAGCTTGAGCCTGGGCTGTCAGCACCCCAGACGCAGCTGGGACTGAGACCCCTGTGCTCACAGCCAGGGTTTTTATAGGGTAGGGGAGGAGGAGGGAGGCAGGATGCAGCTGCCAGATTGGTTGCCTCTAGTATCTATGAAGGTGCTTAAAGCTGATTGAGCCCTACCACCTGGCCATCAGTTGGGAGTGGTTTACCTGCCATCTGGCTGACAGTTGGAGCAGCTTATTCCTGGGAGTGGGGTGCGATGGGATTTTACCAGAAATGGAGTGGGGGGGACTTTCCAGATACCTGGTCTCCAAATGGAGGCAAGGTGCTTAAAATGGCATTGCTTTGGTCCTTCAATAACTCACAGCCATTTCAATCTCTTAGGCTCAGCTCTTGCCTCAGCTTCCCCAGTAACTGGGACTGCATACACTATTTTTTTCTATTTTTACAGCTAGTTTTTCTGTTTTTATTACAGATGATGTCTTGCTCTTACTCAGACTGGTCTTGAACTCCTGAGTTCCATAGATCTTCCTGCCTTGGCCTCACAGAGTGCTAGCATTACAGGTGTAAACCACTGTGCCCAGCCTTTAAAAATGTTTTTATTCACACTCATAAAATTGTAAAAATTTAAAATATTCTTATTAAAATTTTCTTACTTCATTACAGATATTTACTGGAATGTTATGATATTACTTTTAATTAATTCTCTTGGGAGGCTATATCAGTCAGTTTGTGGTGCCATAACAAAATGCCATGGGATGGGGGGTTTAAACAGGGGAAATTTATTTTCTGATAGTTCTGGAAGACAGTCATCTGGGATCAGGGTGTTGGCATGGTCAGGTTCTGGTGAGGGCTCTTTTCCTGGCTTGCAGAAGGCTGCCTTCTCACTGTGTTCTCACAAGGAAGATAGAAGGGTCTGGTGGCTCTTCCTCTCTTTATAAAGGCACCAATGCTATGGGTGGGCTCTACCTTTATGACCTCACTCAACTTAATCACCTCCTTAAATGCTCTATCTCCAAATACAGTCACATGGCAAGTGAGGGCTTCAACAAATGAATGTGGGGGTGTGAGTGGACATAATTGAGTCCAATGGAGGGGCTGATGGAAGTTCACCCCTTGGTGCTCGCTCTGCTTTGGAAACATGGGTATTAGTGCATTTGAGCACAGCTTGGAGAGATAGCAGAAGCAGAATGATTCGCATTATTTGCATTACCAAGTAAGGCTACAGAGTTGTCACTATTAAAAAGCTCAGAGGTATGATTTCAGTGTGATTTGTATACTGGTAAAGCAATATCTGTAGAAATAGTAAACTAATTGATCTTATTCATCCCTTTTAGATAGCCTTATAAAAATTCTCACAAGAATAAAGGTATACATTTTATAATTTTCCATTGCTACATTTCTAGAAACTCCACACAAATTTTTACAGGTTGGCAAACATTTCTACAGCTGTGTTGAGTTTTGTTTCTTTTTTGGAGGTAATATATATTTTTCAGCCTATACAATTTAATCATGACTAATTCTGTGTTCTTCAATAAACTAACATTTATTTGTAGCAATAAAAATAATCACTATTTGTTGACCAAGCAGTGTGGAGACAGTCTGAACTTTTGCAAAAAGCTGAGAGTTAATTTCAAAGAGATGGCACCTTTCCAAATAAACCACCTGTTTGGTATAGGGACTCCAATAAAATGTAAAAAGAAGTCCTGGTTCTTTTCATGTTTACCTCTTGTATCATGACCAAAGTTCTGCTCCATAATTCGCATTCAATTCTCCTTCTACTTGTTTTGTATTTAACATGGTTACATTGTGCTATAAAAAGTGAATTGGACAGGATATCTGTTGGTGTTAGACTGTTTGTTTTTGTGTCCCCTCAGTCAGAACCATCCCTGGGGAAACGTTGGCCCTGGGGAAATCACATGTTCTGCTCTTTTTCCTCTCCTTTGGTATTTTCATGCACTGAAAAGGATGTTCAGCTGAACAGCAATGACTCTGAGGAAGGAAAAAAAAATCACAGGCCAAGTGAAGTGTAGGAGGTGTGTGTGTGGAAGGAGGAGCAGGCCTAAGGCAACCTTTAGCCCATAGGTACTTTGTGAGAATTAGAGAAAGGTATCATTTCCCCTGGGTGGACACATCCGACCCCATGCTATGGCATATGGTCTGGCAAACAGGAAAGTTGGATTTCAGCTTCCATTTGCCCCTTCAGATAGGCAACTATCTGCAGTGGTTTCTGGCATAGCCAAGTTGAGAACTAAGTGCAAGGATCAGGTTTTCACAGTACCGACTATTCTAAACTTGGTGCATAGTTTGTAGGTGGGAGACAATGTCTGTGAATGAATAATTTAATCATTATATTTGATCCTTTGCACAAGACCGTATTCCAAATATGTTTACAAGTCTAGATTCTAAAGCTTCCCTATTTATCTTGAAGAAAAGCATTTTATGAGTCACATAGTCAATTTGTAAAATTTTCTCTTGAGTAAGTGAAATGATAATCTCAGCGAAAAACCCTTGAATTGTTGTTACGCAGTCCATTTGCGAACTTGTCCAGGTAAATTTAACTTTGGGATCATCTGTATTTTTGTGTGAAATAAAATGGTGTTTTCCCTTCCTCAGTCATTTCAACACATTTATAGGCCAAGATCATGAGTGTAGGGCCCTTTGGGGCTCAGAGTGCACGTCCGCAGTTATGAGGGGAGTTGTAATATATACCCAAAGGAAGACACGATGTTCTCTCTTCAGGTCCAGGACAAGCTACACAATTTTCAGGGTTCCAGTATAAAATTACAATTTAGAGCCTAGCCTGGTGGATAAGTCGCACTCCCCTTCCCACTGGCTATCACCCTGCCCTTGGTTCAGGGGTAACCCCCATGGGCTGGTAATTCCTGAGCTGAGACATGCTCAGTACCTGAGTTGGGGGGGTGAAAAAAGTCCTTTTCCAATCTCTGCCCGATGCTCAGGACTCTGCAAGGCAGGGGACAGGACAGCCACCCACCTGGGCACTGGCCTCTGCACCCACACTCTGCCTTGGTCTGGGAGAATCACAACAAAAATGATTGATTATTTATTAATTTATTTCAGGATATTATGAGGGTATACATATTTTGGTTATATAATTTGCTTTTGTACACTTTGAGTCAAAGTTACCCGGGTAGCGTGCATTGCACCCCGAGTTGTGAATTTATCCCTTCCCTCCTTCCTGCTCCCCCCTGCTTAATTTCCAGTGAGGTTTACTTTCAGGTGTGTGTAAGTATGGATCAATTAGTTTCAGTTTGGTATTGAGTACACGTGATGTTTATTTTCTAGTTCTTGCACTAATTAACTTAGAAGAATGGTCTCCAGTGCCATCCCTGCTCAGAGGTTATCTTACCAAAGATTCTAGATCACCATTTCTTTTCTTTCTTTCTTTCTTTTTTTATAGTTGAGTAGTGGCTTTTGAGTTTGACCTTAAAGAATCTAATTTCAACAATTGTAGAGGGGAACAAAAAGCCCTATGGGCCAATATGAGCATTGCTGCCTGATAGAAAAGCACAAATGTGACAATCTAGTCCTGTGCAGGGATCGCTGGTCAACCATGGGCTCTGCTGACCAGGAGGCAGCTGGAGGCAAGTTCAGGAGGGGATCCCTGCGTTCAGTCACCGTTTATTAAGGGTCGATGAGGTCTTAGTCCCTATTCTAGGTGCTGCTGGTATAACGTTGACCAAAGTCAGATGTGCTCTTTACCTTCATGATACTTACAAGAGAATGGAAACTTGAGGACCAGTTGAGGAGGCACTTGAATGTCATTTGCATTCAGGATTTCTGTGTCAACCTGAAACTCCTTCCAGTCAGAAAGACTTGTGCTTTGTCTCCCTCAACTTCTGTGGCCGCATGCTCTATATTTAAATTATTTATTTTCTGTATTGTGTTTTTTTACTATTTCACCTTCTATCCCTAGCGCTACAGAAACACACACACACACACATATATATATGTATCTACACACACACAAAGTCTCGCTTTGCTGCTCCAGGCTAGAGTGCCATGGCCTGTCAGCCTAGTTCACAGCAAACTCCAACTCTTGAGCTCTAGCAATCCTCTTACCTCAGCCTCCCGAGTAACTGGGACTACAGGTGCCCACCACAACACCAGCTAATTTTTCTATTTTTAGTAGAGATTGGTCTCACTCTTGCTGAGGCTGTTCTCAAACTCCTGACCTCAAGCTCAGGCTGGTCTTGAATTCCTAGACTCAAGGATCCTCCAGCCTTGGCCTCCCAGAGTGATAAGATTACAGGTATGAGCCACCACACCTATCCTAAGAATACCGTATATACTCGAGTATAAGCCGAGTTTTTCCGGCACAAAATTTGTGCCGAGTTCGGGTTTTTCGGCACAAATTTTGTGCCGGAAAAACTCGGCTTATACTCGAGTATATACGGTAATATGTTTTGTATTTTAAACTTTTTTTAAAGTCCTTTACACTCTTTATTGTTAGTAATAGTGAAGACAGAAGACAGACATATGTTACTAAGGACATCTTTGCCAGAAGGTCACTTATAGTTTGGTTGGTTGGAATTCAAAGCATATTACCCACTGTTAAATTTTGATAGCCAGCCCCTAGAAACATATTGAGTCCATATGAACCTGCAATAAATACCATTGAATATAACTACCACATGAGGGAATGTTTCTAAGGGAAAATCCACTCGAGAGATTCTGAGAAAATAAAGTATGTGACTTCCCAGAAACAAGTCTTTCCTACTATAACAATGTGAGGGATTCCCACTGGGTGATTTCCTACAATGCATCAGGCCTGTTCTCTAAAGTAACAAATGAAAACTCAGCAAGATCTCTCTGTCTCTGTCTCTGTCTCACACACACAGAGTAAAGCCGCGGGCAGGGCAGGTGTGACCTGGGTGGCCACAGGGGATAGATAAGTGGGAGACAACCAGAAGCTAGTGGGCAACTGAATGATGACAAAAGAGAAGACCAAGAAACTGAAAAGAGAGGCAGAAATTAGAAGGGAGAGAGCCAACGTGGTCCTATTTCCCAACTTCGTAGGAAGTCCTGCCAGTACCAGTATTTTTCCCAGCTACTACCATCCTGGAACCACAGTTGTTGGAAAATAGAAATGTAAAAGAACACGAGATTAATGGTTTGAAGCCCAGGAGGAAGATATGAGCTCTCCCATGTGCCAGTCCTGTGCCCATGGGTAAGACTCTTCACTTGTCTGAGCTCTAGCTACCTTATATAAATATTAGGAGATATAATAATCCCAGAGGCAGAGGGTCATTTTGAGGAGAGGCTGTATGTGTGATATATAGAATGTATGCTCCGCACAAGTAGAGAATATATCTTGATGGTGGCTGATTTTCCAGTGCTTAAAAAATTTCTTGGCAATCTGTAGGGGGTAAGAAATATATACAGGGTGTCCCAAAAGTTGCCTCTAAAGTTGCCAATGTCATAGTGACGTTGGGAAATGGCAGCTAAATGCACCTTTATTTGCAAAATATTCGTTACAGAATTTTACAAAGAGGCCAACACATACAGAATATTTTATAAATATTTTGTAAAATTTTGAAGTGAATATCTTGTAAATAAAGGTACATTTAGCTACGACTTCCCATTTTCCCTATGTTTGGCAACTTTAGAGGCAACTCTAAACACCTGTATACAAAATTAATGAATAAATACAAAGAGTTTTATTGGTAGGAGTAGAGTTTTTAAAAGTTTAATCCATGGACTATTTGCAGCCGACAAATTCTTCTCTGATGATTATAAGAAGTGACTTTTCCAGAAGAATGTGGTTGTCTGTATTTGAGAGTCAACACTGAAACTCACCATCTCTGCAACCAGGGGCAAGTTTTGGTGTCAATTTCTTCTTCCATGAAATTTGGGTAGTTATAGTATTTGCTTCATGAGATTATTGTGAAGATGGGAAGAGATAATGGAAAGCATTTAGTGAATAGTACATAGCAAGAGCTCAGGAAATTTCAGATGTGATGATGAGGGTGATGACAACTTTGCTGGTGAGGTTATCCTAAGGTAAGACCACACTCTGCCCTTGCCCAGTCTGAAGCCAGACGGGGATACTCTCTTTGTGAATCTTCTCTAGCCATCTTGGAAGGGCGCGTGTGGCCCCAAGTCTGGCAGGGACAGAACTGAGCAGAGCTGTTCACAGCAAATCTGTGATGATGATCTTCTCATCTGTCTCCTAAGCTGTAGGCGGCTCCTTCTTTGGGAAGCAAGTTATAATCAGAACTTGGAACAAGCCACCCTCCAAACAATGCTCTCATTGCCTTTTCTGCCATTTAATTAATGCCAGTCTAATTTTATAGAAAGTATATAAATATGATTTATGCATATTTGTACCTATATTTTCCTGTGAGGCTTGCCATGAGGTGCATAGCCATGTAAATCTGATCCTTCTGACAAATGCCTCTGGCCTGAATACTTAACATATCTCTGAAAGCCACATTTGGGGGAACTTGAGACATGGGTACTGCTTAACCTAACCTTCAAGTTATCATTGACTAGAACCAAGACGTTACCCTCCTATTTCTTTCAGATCACATTTTCTGGGGGAATTTAGGTAGATTTCAGCTGATAGCATTCAAGACCCCTTTTGCTAATGCTCTCTTTCCAATTCTTGTCAATCTAACTCCAGAGACAGAAGGTAGCAGTCTGGAGCTGCCACTTGAGAGTTCTGAGGACATGATCCGTGCATCCTGTTTTTAACTTCACTTCTAGGAAATCTAAAATTAAGGTCAGGCCATGATTTAAATGCCCTCAAATCCTGACAGAGTTGCCTCACACCCCTGCAGGTTTTAGTAAGGCCCAATTGGGTACAGTGGGGTGATCTTCTGTGAATTTCCTACAGTTTCATTTGCAGAGTAGCTGTTAGCAAGTGCATCCATGAGCAGATTTTATCAGAAGTAACTTGGAAGAATTGATAGCAAACCTTTCTTTTTATCAAACATGGATTTAAAAATTTTTTACAGAAATCAGCATTGTCAAGGCACACAAAGTGCAGTCATAAGCAGAAGGCTTGAAACCTGTTTTTGCTTAAAGCCTTTATTTGATTTACCAAAAACAACAGCCATAAATTGTATTCAAAAGTACTTTGATCCCCTCACAATAGTATTATTACAAGAGCTGGGTCTACAAACTATCACCTCTTTTTAATTTGGGTCAACTTTCCAAAGGCCTCCCAAATCATCCGAGGCTGTATTTATAATTCCAGCAACAAAGAATTATTCAAGCTGTAGTGCCTGACACCTGGGACTTGGTATTGTTAGATGACGATTGCAGCATTGATCTTACATTTTTATTTTCTTGAAATCCTCTGTGGAAATAACAGAATCCAAGCGATTAAAATGCAAAAATGTGTCGTTAGAATATTTAACACAAACATTTCTGTTCTATATTCCTCCTGAAATTGTCAGATCTATTTAATCTTTTCCCTTTTCCCCAATAATATTTTGATGTTTTGAAATCCTAGTCAGTATCCACAATCAATACTCAATAGTAATATCAATGGTAACAACAGACCACTAAGTTAAGGAGTACATCTTTAGCTTAAACATCACCTGAAGAATTGTTTTGGAATGGGTGTTACTAAATTTGATTTTTTTCTTTTGGTATTGCCCTGTCACATAAGATCTAGTATCTCATTTACTGTTCTTCACCCTTTTGCCAAATTACCACCCGAGAATAGACAATTTTAAATATTCCCCACATCCTTTGTTTAATGCATAATCATATTTAAGATCTGTCTGGCAGAGGAGACTTGCAAGTTATAAAACTATCATTCTGCTTTTATCTTTCAACAACCCCTTAAGAAGTCACGGCACGTAGAAGTATCTGTTTTAAGTGAGATCTTGTTGAGATGAATGAGGTCACACGGCTGGCTTGGTTACGTGGCCAGTGACGTGGAAGCTGGAGGGATTCAGGTCTCCTGGTCCCTATGTACAAGATGCTCTTTTCTACCCTGAACAAAATGTTAATTGTCAGATTCAACAAACTTCTAAGAAGACGGTAGACAGTTCTGTGATGAGACAGCTACAAGGAGCAAAGGATGCTCATTCCCTCACGTTTTTTATGACATTCCTGGACATCAAACTCCCTGGTCACTCTCTTGAATTAGTTGTAAGGTGTAATGGTGATTTAGGGCGTGCCCGGATATAGCAGCAGAGACCTGGGGAGGTCCAGGCAGTGGACTGGAATAGCTGCAGCTCTGAGATATCTAGGTCATCCTTTATAGAGGGTGGTAATACATACTCCAGCTGCTGATTTCAGTGCTGGCAGAAAGGGAAGGAAAAATCCATCCTGGGAGAATGTAGTCAGCCAGCCGCTTGTCGCTCCCAAACATTATCAGGTGTTATTAGGGAACGTGAGCACCTTTCATTCCTGACAAACAGGAAATGTGTGCCGCGTACTGGAACGTCAATCAGAGTGAGAGCATCAATTTTATGGTTTTTAATTCCTCCCCACCTCCTGCCGAGCCTTTTGCTCATCCCAAATTATGAATCTTAAAAGGTACGTAATTAAGAAGAAGAAAAAAACCCATGTGTGCCTGTATAAGGGCCTGTGTGTGAGAGCGTGGAGCTGGATGGGAGGAGATTTGTAAAGCGTGCCCTGGCCGCTCACTCCCAGGCTGGACAGCAGCTCGTGTCTCCTGCAGCGGCAAGGCCCCGTGCATTGGCATGGTAGTATTTTGCTGGTAACTCAAGCAAGTATCTTTTGCACACATTGCCACGTTTGCATTTGTAAGGAACAGACAGGGAATAACTAATGTATTAATGTGCGATATTTGTCAGTCCATGAGACTTTAGAGTCACGTTTTCAATTTCAGTTTTCCACGTCTATGTCTTTAGCTGTGGTGTTTGGTTGCTTTTTTGATATTTATATATATATGTAAATACAAACCCAGTTCTGGAGCCTAGCTATGAATGAATCAGAGCAACGTGCTGCCCAATTCTTTTCTTTCTGCCCCTTCATTCTTTTCTTCAACAGATCATGAAGATGAAGAGCACTGTCAGCTGGGTATGAAGTGAGCCTGAAAAATAAATAAATAATGTGTGGATGCTCATGCACACAGACACACACACGTGCGTGCATGCTTCTTCACAGCAGAGCGTCTGGGAACCTGGGCTGTCTGAACCTGTCCTCTGTGATCCTCCCTTGTTTCTGGCGAGCAGCTATTTTTCTTGTTTTTCCTACGCAACTCTACCTGGACTCTATTTTCTGCCACAAACTCTGCAAATATCACACACTTTTCAGATTTGGGAATGTGATCTGATGGTTACTGACGGGAAGGTGAGGCAACAGTTAGCAGTTGGTCAAGGTCAAGTTCTCCTAGCAACGCAGGTTGCAAAGTGAGTCTTTCGTTCACCGGCAGACAGCCCTCTATGTGCTGAAGGCTCATGAGGGCACATTTCATGGATGTGAAGTAAGAACTTCCACGGTGTGGCACCTCCATGTTTAAACCATTCTTGGCCATTTCAGCTGTCGCCTTCATGTTTTTAATGCTAGAGTGTTTCAGTGAGCTTTAAAGTAACCCATGTGGGATTTGCTTGGACAGAATTTTTTCCTTTTACTTTTACCACAAATTCTGTATGATTCAGAATTGAAATATGTTGTTCTCTTTCACTCAAGCCAGCAAATATAGAAAACAAGGAAGAACTCTTCTTTTCCCGGTAGGGCACTAGCATAAAATACTGTTTTGAGAGTGATGATAACTAGGCATGTACAAATATAGTTAATGCAGTGGACCCTGCATTAACTGTATTTGTAGGGAGGCGATGCCCTGCAGAAAAGCTGCCCTTCCTCCTCAGGAAGGGGGTGGTGGCGAGGATTTGTCCAAGGAGCCATCTGTGAAGGCTTGGTCACGCCCTTTCTTTGTCTATGTGGTGCTCACATTTCCAAAACGAATTTGCATTCTCAATCTTACTTGATTCCTCAGTTGGGTATTATTCTGCCATCTGCTGAAGTTTACAGATGTCAAACAGCTTGCCTTAAGGTCATGGAGATGGTATGTGCTAGATTTTGAACTTGCCTTTCTGACTATAAATCTAATGGCCTTTGAGCTACCCTATGCCTGCTTCTTATGAGAACCACTTTTTTTGCATTTCCTTGCATTAAAATTACAAATTAGATTATTTGACTATGAATTTCTTAATCATAGTAACATGTTTTATAACTAGGATTTGGACACAGTGCACACTAAATGTGTACTCTGGACTGATTAATGGGTTCACCAGTTTTTCTCATTCTTCCATCTTGTGGTATAGTATTTGATCATATCACAAATACTTGTAGTCATTACAAGGTCTAAGTTTGGCTGCTGAGAACATTAGTTGGTTGCTATGAATTGAAGTTTTGCGTTCCCTCAAATATTCATACCTTCTAGGCTCAACTCCCAGTGTGGCTGTATTTGGAGATGGGTCTCCAGGGAAGTCATTAAGGCTAAGGGAGATCATAAGGATGGGCCCCTGATCCGATGGGATTAACGTCCTTAAAGAGGAGACACCAGACAGTGATATCTTCCCTGCCTGCACACATACACACACAGAGGGAAAAGCCATGTGAAAACATAGAAAATAGACTTCTAAGAGCTAGGAAACAAGCCCTCACCAGAGACAGAATCATCTGGCACCTTCAACACAGATTTCTTGCCTCCAGAACTGCGTGAAGATAAAATAAATTACTGTTGTTCAAGCCTCCCAGTCCGTGCTACTTTATCATGGCGGCACATTTAGTGATTAAAGTCAAATCTCATCCAAGGAGCTCATTATCCTGTGGAGGGGATGGAGAAACCCCTGCAGATACAGGTGAGTTGGGTAGACCCTCTAATGCTTTATTCCTTTAGTATTAAATGTCAAGGTGCTCATTCCAGTGGGGTCAACATGCTCTCCAAGTCAAAACAACAGTCAAAATGATTTTAAAAAACCATTCTGTACTTTATAGAGTTGCAGATAGTAGCACCTGAGTCTTCCTGGCTGTGGGGGAAAAGTCCGAATAATGGCAAAGAGCACTTCAAAGAGATGAGTCTGTGTGTGAAAGAATGATTAGTAGTTTCCCAGCAAACAAGGGAGAAGGAAACATGAGCTCCATGGAGACTAGGAGTGTAGGCAGACATGCTGGAATTCTGGATGGTGGAGACTCAAACTAGTTAGAATGGCTAGAGGTCAGGATGTGTGTGGAGGAGGCAGGGAAGATGAAGTGGGTAACCTAAGAGCCAGCTCTTTTAAAAGCTTTGCATGGTAAGTTTGGAAATTGGATGATCTAAAAGAATTTTAATGTGCATAGTTATTAAGCTAGGCGTACAGTTTATAAATTATCTGTCAATGTAGCGTGGAGACTGTACCAGCACCTAGTCTTGCCTAGAGCTTGGATGGAATTTCAGGGATCAGATCTGAACCATACACCCTGTGTGACTCATGGCAGGAGAGCAGTCAGGAACACGGCCTCCTCAGCTGAAGCACTCAGCTCAAATTTTCAACCACTTCAGAATTCAGGTAACACTTCCTTCATTTTAATTATGGCTCCAGTGTAGCTTTTATTTCTACAAAAATAAGTGGCTTTTGTTTTTGTGGATGCCACACATCATGGATGACGCCCGTACGCTGGACCTCGTCAAAACCAGAGTGGCCCCTCATAAGTGAGACCCTGGTGGCCTGATGAGAAATCCAGTATTCTCTGCTTCTTTTTTTGAGCACTCTTAGGTTTCATTTTTATTAGGTACCACATTTTGCTATGCTTTGAGCTGGACCTACTTGAATTTTCTTGCTCCAGTATTTCAGAGAGCAGTAAAGAGAACAAGTAAACATGTTCCCTGAGCAATTACAAATGCAAGTTCTGAGCCCCACGGGATTCATAAAATATACAAACTCGTCCTTGCCTGGTCAACATGCTTTAGATTCTAAGTAGTTGAAATATGGGAGAAAGTTCATGTTTTTGTGGGGTGAATTGCATTTTTGTGTGTGTGCCTAGCACATTTTAAAACTATGGTCAACTCCCCACTTCTAAACTCTCCTGAGGGTAACTCACTTGTGAAGAAGGTGGATAATTTTGTTTTGTAATTACTATGCCTTCCCTCTAAGTGATACGCTCATTCTTTCCTCTTCAAACAAAATAATAGTTCACTGAAGAGAGACTCTCACGTTTGTACATCACGTGAAACACTTGAAACTGACCTCACTTGTTAGTGCTAACAACAGGGGTGATATGTTATCACGACACTGGCAAATGCCTTTTTTCCTGTGCACTTAGTATCAATCTGAGGATCTTGTCACCCCACTCACCCCAGAATATTTCCTTATGACTACTTTCTTCCGAGCTCTAAGTAACTCTTTTACTCAACAGGGAACAAGGGCCAGATGGCAGGCAGACATGTGCTTGAGACTGGGTGAGTCTCATTTGTTCTCTGTTTCTTGTTACTTACTGTCACTCCTCAGCTAACCACACATAAGGAACCCACCCTGTGGGCTGTGTTGGGCTGTGCATATCTGCCGCATGATTATAGTGATGTGCTTTTTATTAACATTATTGTTATTATGGGTTTCTTTCGTTGCAGTCATTTTTTTAAAGGTGAGATATAAATAAATTCAATGATGTAAACAGGTTAGCCAGAACACAGATGTGGAAATACACCCAATGTTGTCTCCTTCTAATATGTGTTATGCTGAACTTATTCCAACAACCATGTTACAGCTCAAAAATAATTTTATTGGGGAAATTCTTTTTGGAAAATGATTTGAGAGCATTTGCCTATCAATCAAAGGAAATCATCATTGTCTAAGGGTGGGTTTGATCTTTTAAAAAAAACTCATTGAACAAATAATTACTGGGTGCCTCGTAAGTGGCAGGCAGGATACCAAGAGCAAGAAGCAAGACAGACATGGTTTCTGCCTTCAAAGACGTTTAAGATCAAATCTGAGATGAGTGTCTGAGCCCTGGATAATACCTTTACTGGTAGGAACAAGATGTGACTATACAGTGACAATCTTAACTGCCTCAAATGACAATTTTAAAGAAGAGATTTAAAACATTTTGAGTAATGGCAGCATCTCCGGAATAACTCTTAAACATGCTACTCAGAAGACAAACACTGATTTTTTTTTTTTTTTTTTTTGCATACAGCACAGTGCTATAGCATTTATATAAAAAAATTATATACATTATGTCATGCCCTTCTCATAGGAACCCTGGATTATCAACCAAGTTTGAGTACCAATTTTCTCTACTGTAGAATAGCTGATCTCTAAGAGTCTTACAGGTCTAAAATTCTGTGTTTATGTCTAATTCCAGGCATTTGCTCTGTACCCTAGTTCATTACTTGAGAGGAGTTCCCTGTGACCTCACTGAAGCCCATCCTAGCACAGAAGGGTGTTCAAGATCTCCTGGTGGTGGTAGGTACTGGTCGGGCATCTAGAATCTTGGCAAGGGGTTAATGGACTGTGCTCACTCTCAGGGATGGGGTGAGGAGCAGAGGGAAAGTGAAGTCAAACTTCCAGGTTAAGGAGCTCCCTGGGAGCAACAGTCTTAAATACCAAGTTCACAGGATTGGGTAGAGCAAGAATTAGACTCAAAGGAAAATGTTGGCAAGACAAAGCAATGAGTGTGAGGGGCCTAACCTAGAAGGCTACCCCAGAGAAATGAGATTTGTCTTTTTACAGAGTGATCGAGGCAGACCCCAAGAACCAATAGAACAATGAGCCCAAAGAAGAAAATCACTAAAGAAAATTGACTTCTTTTTTCTTAATCTCATCAGTACTTGAACAATGAAAATAAAAATAAATGTAGCCCTGCTGCAAACTTCACCTTTTTTTAGTTTTCCAAACCAATATATTACCCTTTTTAGAAAATGTGGAGTGTTTAAATAAAAACACTTGATTATTGCTGGATAGAGGAACAAGTATTTAGAGATTGAAATTGAGACTGCTCTTCCGGTCTTACTCTCAACATCTTTGGGCTTTCTTTGTCCCTATCCAAAATAAAAGGTTTGTAAGCCCAACTATTAAATAGATCTAAGAATATCTGGTGTCAAAATGTATACACAGTTAGTGAAGATCAAGATCAAGATTGGTATCAAGGGTTGACTACGCTTTACAGAAAAGTGACTGGGGTGTGGATCTGCCATAGACATAGTGAGAGATGAGGTAGTGCTCAGTGGCTTGGGCTACACATGCTCACAAACCATGCAGTGCAGGGTAAAGGCTGAGAGCATTTCTGGGTATTTTGGTGTGGCAGGAACTTTCTGTAAAATGTCCCAAGTTCATGGCTTTGATCCCCCAATCTGTGGAGGCAGCAGGTTGTTCCAGATGAGATGAAGATACAGTGTATAATCAGGCGTAAAGGAAGCTGTTAATACTCTGTTTCTAGAGTGTTCTACCTCTATTTTGTGTCTGTTTTGTCCCTAGGCACAATTAGTCATGATATTTCAATGTCATCTAAAAATCGATTCTGCTTGTTTTCCTGTTTTTCAGTCCTTTTCTGGAAGGTTTCTAAGTTCTGGGTGTTTTCTAGTCAGCCTTTTTCAGGAACTTAATACCAATAACTCTGCTTACAGGCCTTTTTTGCTTTTCTGTTGTTTTTTTTTTTTTTTTTTTAATTTCACCTGACAAATTTATCACATTAGGTCACACTTTATCCACAGAGCCTTATTTTCCATTTGCTCTCCACTTTTGCTCTGTTATTAGGACACACATCTGGTGTCCCCAGCATTTCCAGGACTCTCATTGATGGCAGTGGGGAACCCAGGCAGAGCAGAGCCTGGCGCTCAGCTTGGCATCACAGCCCCTTCTGGGAACAGCAGCGGGTCTCCTTGAGACAGGACTTCCATTGGCTGGATGCCTGTTTGTGTCCTACAGATGGTAGAGCCTCTGCCCAGGGTTTAATGCAACCACCAGAGCAGGATGATATACTTTCTACCACCCAAATGTATTGGCTTTCTGTTAAAAGGCTTTTAACATAAATTTTAAGAGATTAGCGAAATACATCACAGGCTATTGCTGAGAATGCAGGGTTTTTAACTGTGTTTCTCCCACATTGATTTTAGTTCATAGATTTTAACCACCCCTTCTGTTACTGTACCTTTTAATTTGTTATTCATTTGTTTAAAACCAGAGCTCTGCCGAGGCGCTCCGGACCCACAGGAACTGAAATAGTTTGCCTTCATTATCTGGTAGACCTGCTCGAGTCTGTAGCCCCTGACAGAAACCACAAGACTGTACAAACTGGCAACTGTGGGTTTGTCTGTTCTCTATTGATTCTATTTCTGGAAAAAAAACATGAACCAATGGGTGAACCATGTGACAGTGCAACTGATCCAAAGCCGCCTCAACGGGGGGATGGAGACCTTTGCAGACAGGTCACGATGGGACCACAGCACTTGGTCTGTGCCTCCTCAGACTTTTGATGGCTTTGACTTTGAGATTTAACTCCTTGTGTGCTGGAATATGAAACCGTAGGAGAATGTTAGGAATCTAGAGTATGTTTCTCAAATTTTGGAGGCCATGGGCCAAAATGCACATATCTCATCTGATCTCCAATGAACATGTAAGTTAGCTTATAAAGTATGTGAGTTCGTTCTTCCACCATGAAAACTGCAATGTAACTTCACCATAAGACTTACAAAGAAAAGACACGTGTACTTTCCGGGCTATCAAACTGCAACTGCTGTGGCATTTCCTTTTCTTGAGCTGGGTATTGGTACTGAGTAAACAGCAAGAAGGACCTCCACGTGGCGGGGCCTAGTGGCAGAGTTCTGCCCTGGGCTCTAGCAAGCTTGGGCTTCTCCCTTCTTCTTCGTTAAATGTCAAATGCCCAAGTAATCCTAATGCCCGTTTTTGTTCTAATATTCAAAAATAAATGAAAGACCCCTGATAGCACTAGAGAGATCCAGGTAGTGAAGAGCATGTACTCTTCAATACACACGTGTGTGCATGCACAACAGAGAAACTAAAATAGCTCCCCTCTCTGCCTCCCCCAATAATGACGAGGCAGCCATCTGTTGGACGTTCCATTTCACTGAGCAGCTGCTCTCAGATACACAGAAATCTGCATTCGGCTGGCTGGTGCTGGTATGCGGGCAGCCTGAGTGGCACCCCCACCCAGAGGAATGGCTTTCATTGAATAAAAATGATCACGGAGGTTTTTGTATTCTCCCATCACACAAATGCCTTTTTTCCCCCAATAATAGGCATTTGGAGCTATCTCTATTCCTCTGCGTATTAAAATATACCCTCTGAAAGACAGTCACAACAAACAAGTGTCTAAAATTGAGGAGGACAACCAAGAAAGGCTTCGGTGAAAGTCAGTCCCCGCCAGAAGCTTGTGCCTTGAAGGAGCGCGGGAGAGGTCAGAATATAAAGTCCCTTTATATATTTATTTTGTCTACACCCCCAGCATCGCACTTAAGCACTGAGAAATGACTATTGTTCCAAAGGAAAGCAGGAGAGTTAAAAGCAGCACTAATCTGAACTTCCAACTAAATGAAAATATTGAAGAGGACTCTCCAAAGGGGACATAAAAGTGAAGTCCTTTAAACACTCCATCTCCCTCAGGCTGCCCAGCCAACCCTCTTCTCCAGGCTGAAATTTTGTGTGGTATAATGCAGAAATTGGTATAGCATCTGAAAAACCAGAGACACTTGGGTTGGGGGTTGGGTGTAGCTGCAATTATAAACAGCAACTAGAAAGGGTCCTACGGGCTCTGTAGATGAGAACTTTGGGTAAAATTGGATCTGCTTTTGAGTACATAATTTAGGACATTTGTTACAAGATTACTGTGGTTTTCTATAAATGTTAGTTTGCTGTATTATTTTCCATGAACTAGTTTTCCAAGATGCAGAATATTTTGCCCCCAAAACATGGAAGCACTGAAGCTGGATGAGGCACTGATTCACAGGGTGTCACCCAGAAACAGCTGGTCAGCCATCTGCAGCCCCAGAGTCCTCTTATTTTTACTTTATTCAGCTAATTCTTTATGTGGAGGGGGAAGAAGACACATAAATCCTGGGAGAAGAGTGTGGCTTATGTAAGAAAATGATGACGAATGCCTGCCCAGGCCGGGTCTGGTGGCCTGATGTGCTGATTCGCTCGGGTCTCTTCCTGAACGTGCACTAGGTTTTCCACACTTCCGTACATGTGCACTATTTTCTTTTGGAAAAGGAAAGACGTGATGATGTGCCATTGATTGTTTTGTGGAAATTGTTCCAGATTAGTGCACCCTCAAGAGCTGTAGCTGGTATTTCTGAGGCCAGCAGAAGAGCCTGCAGGGGTCAAGGACATGGCAGAAGTCAGGCGTACCTGTTTGTTCACTGGTCTCTCCAGTGCCCCTAAACTAGACCCTCCCTGCTGCAGAGGCTGTGGTCAGAGAACGCTGGGGATAAAGGTACTATCTGTTCACAGATTAAAAGGTATATCATGTTTCAATGTCAGAATCATTTTCAACAAAAAATGCTCAGTAAATACTTAGGCAGCGGAGTTTTATTTTAAATGTTAACATTACCGCAGGAAGGTCATGGATAAATTGATCAGAATAGCCTTTTGCTTTAGGGATAGGGACGGGGCCTTGTTATAGAAGATGGATGGGGGTGTTCCCCTTCCTGTGCTACCCAAGGCTGCTCAGCCAGATGGCAGTGTGGGGTGGAAGACGTTCTCCCAGTCCCAGGAAGCGGGCTTTCGGTGCACAGGTGTGTGCTGCTGACGGGCGGGTATGATTAGAGTGCAATCAGATCCCGGTGGGTCTCCAGAGACCACTCTTGGCACACCTTTTAATAATTTTCTTGAATCATCAAATCCCCCATTTCCGCCACAAGTGCACGCGTGTCATGAGTGCACACACGCCCCCCACACAGACACAGCACCTTGCTCCCTTGTTTCATTTCTTCATCTTGGCTTGTTATTATCACTACGGTTTTCAGTTTCTTTAGTGACTTACATAGCCACGCTACAATCTAAATCTTTATTCTTACAGTTAAAAGGCAGGAAAGACGAACTTTCGTTGCGACACTTACCCCACACTGCATTATTGAACTCTGGACATAATTTACTGCTCCTCTTTCGTCTCTCCGCTGTGTAGCCATGAAAAGACCTTATGGCAGTTGACTAGAACAAAGGACACGTGCACCTTTAATCGATAAGACAGACAATTTTTAAAAAGAATTGAATAGCCATCTGTACTGTAAACTTTTGTGTCTCTTATTCATTCCTGTTTACTCTGCTATTCAGTCCAAATAAAGATTGTTTTCACCTCAGCAACACAAAATCACACGGGCGATCCTTCAGGCTGTCAGTCAGAGCGAGATATACATATGCCCAGAGTGTACACTTGTGCTTGTTCACAGTGTTATTTGGGGAAAATATGCTGGATGTTCTCCTGGCTCTCCTAGTTTTACATTTTGAATTAATGCAATTTATTCTAATTTATGACAACTGTTTGAAAGGCTTGCTTTTCATTTTCCCATTTATAAAGAGATTATTTACTTAGAAGGGGAAAAGCAGGAGGGAAGTGGATTGCTTTGCACATTCAGGTGGAAAAAGCAAGTAGACTGTGTCTTGGAGTCAGCACTGTGCCCGAGGCTGATTGGCAAGGACTCTCTGGTAACACCTTTTCCTGCCTCTTTGGAGATAGGAGTGAAATTATGGAGAACCTTTCTTGTGTCTCTTAAAGAAAGCCTTATACAATTGAGTTAATTACCTCCCCCTCTTCTCTCGTTCTCTCTTCTTGTATTTACATAGCTGCTATCACCATAGTACCTACACACGTTGATAAGCATGCTATTTTAGCAAAAAAGAAAAAAAAAAAGAAAGCACAAGCTAGGAAAGAAAAAATTATTCTTCATCCAATTACAAGATTGCTCTAAGGCCCCAAACCAGTAAAACGGATTGGCTCCATTATACCTAGAACCAAGGCAGGTATTGAAGAAATATTTGTTGGTTGGCATCACTAGTATCCATTATTCTCAAATTCCTTCCTTAAAAACAAAACCTCATCCCAGGGTGCCCTCTTATGCCTTCTTTCTTCCCAGCAGAGTTCTGTGCTGAAGGGACCACAGGGTGGAGAAGGAGCCCGAGCAGAAGAGAGTGACAGGGAGCACCTGTAGATTTCAGGGCCAGTATAGGAACGAATGTCCCTCAAGACTTTCTTGAAATTCTGTTTCCTGTTGACATATGGTACTTATCTTGCTAACCATGTACATGCCCAAGGTGTCACATGGGTATGCATGATGACAGCTATGGACATTCTTAACAGGAGTCACAGCTCACAAAAATAAAGACATTGTTATGTGGCAGGCATTTATAATGTGTATTAGCTCATTTCAATTCTCATGAGGTCTCTAGGAGGTACGTACCACTGTTATCAGCACCATCATATAAATGAAGACGCTGGATGGTGGAGAGGCTCATTAGCCCAGGATCATAGTGATGATCCGGGAAAGTGACACCCACGTTCTGAACTACCACCCTGTGCTGTCTCTTTCTCAGATGACTGATCACTTCCACACTGGATCAGAAATCAGAGTTGGGAATAAACCTTGAGGGTAATAGGATTTTGCGGCCTGCATCATGCCAGTACAATCCTAACTGGCTGAACGTCAAATCTAAGCTAGCCACAGAAGAGGCAACTAAGCACAAGACGCCAAGAAAGTATCTCTCTAACTTACTCTTTCTTTATGTGGTTTTACAATTTTTGATGCAATGTGTACTTAAGCTATAAAACGTACGGTATTCACTGAACCATCCACTCATTCATGCGAAGTTACTCAGGACACAATGAGACATTTTTTGCTTTTGTGGATGTATTAGTCTGTTGCTTCAGTGTGACTGGCATGATCTACAAAAAAATATTTTTTAATTTTTTTTTTTTAGAGATGGGATCTTGCTATGTTGCCAAGCTGGGCTTGAACTCTGGGGCTCAAGTGATTTTCCTCCTTCAGCCTCCTGCGTAGTTGGGAATACAGGCTCATGCCTGCCCCCACACTCAGGTTTAGAAAAGATTATGGCACCAAGGGAGCAGGCTTGGGGCTTTGGTGTGTGGATGGTGGGGGTTACTGCAGAGTATGGGTTGGGCTGAGCCATGCACATGGAGCAATACGCTCTTGAACTTAGGCATGTGGAAAAGCTGTGAATGTTTATGTAGCTGGAGTGAGATGTCAATATGATGAAAGGGTAGGGCTAGAGGAGTGGGCAGGGATCAGACCCAAGGATGGCCCGGGTCCCCATCCTGTAGGTAAAGGCCAACAGTGAGGTATAAGAAGCAGAGACCTGGGGTCATCTGACCTCTGTTTTTGAAAATGAGCTCAGAAATAAAGGCCTGGATGAGGGTAAAACTAAGAGAAAAAAAGATTCTGGCGTAGTGATAGGCACTAAACATTACAACTTGAAAACTCAGAACAATTCTACATCCAAGATATTATCTCCACTTTATAAGCTGAACAAAACCAAATAAAATTGAAAATTGTTGAGTAACTTTTTACCCAAGATCATACAGCAAGTGAGTGACAGCTGTTTTAATTTTGTATCAGTCAGACTCCATTTCTTCCCACTTCCTACTGTACCATGCTCTCTCCTATTTTCAGTGTCTTGTCTGCCCTCTTAGTTCACACTAGAAATTACTCAGACCTTCACTGGGGTGCCCAGGTTCTCTCCCTGACCCTCAGGCCCATGCCTGCTTCAGCCGTGCTCTCCGCCGTTCCTGTTTCCGGGAGGTCTGTTCTGTGCTCTCCTCTTTTCCTTGCAGTCACACCCTGCTCTCTCTGACAAGGTCTTTCCTTCCCGAGTAATCCCGTCCATCCCGCATGTCCCATTCAGGAACGCTACCCCCTTGACTCTGTGAATGTGCATCATGCTGAGTGTCTCTATGTCTGGTTGTTTCCGTTTTCAAGTATCTCTCAAAATGTCTCTTTATTGCGGGTCTGGTTAAGGCGACCATTGCTTCTTGCTTGAGCTGTTGTAACAGCAACTGACCAGTCTCACCTCTGGCTATCAGACTGATGTTTCTGAGCAGAAATCTGACTACACTACTGTCTGTTTACAACTTTTCATTGACTCCTTACTAAAAATAAAATACAATAAATTTTCCAAGAAAGGTCTACAAGTACCTCTCAATTGGGCCACTAGTTTTATCTCAAATCTTATTTGTGTTTCTTTGGCATATCACCTGCAATAAATTCAATAAGTATTTGTTAAGTAAATGAATGAGTGAATAAAAGTAATTACTTGAAATGATGTATTGAAAATAATGGTGTATGCAGTCCGACATAATATCTTCATTTTATTATGATTATTTCAAAATATTATGAGGGGCTCAGTGCGCTTAGAGCAGTGGTTACTGCGCCAGCCATATACACTGGGGCTGGCAGGTTCCAACCTGACCCAGGCCTGCTAAACAACAATGACTACTGCAACAAAAATAGCTGGGCATTGTGGCATGTGGCAGGTGTCTGTAGGCCCAGCTACTTAGGAGGCTGAGGCAAGAGAATAGCTTAAGCCCAAGAGTTTGAAGTTACTGTGAGCTGTGACACCACAGCACTCTACCGAAGGAGACATAGTGAGACTCTGTTTCCAAAAAATTGCCTAAT